>MDKI01213721.1:0-44263 GCA_005239505.1 Nicotiana paniculata
GGTTTGTGAGGAGAATAATTGAAATAAGGAGAAAGGTGCACGTTTGAAAAAGTAAGAGTCACTGGAGGCATACTGGATACTGGCAGTGCATAATAGATCTCCTGAGGTCTAGGAAGAGACGGAATACCGCTGGCTGCTAGAAGGGTTGAATGAACAGGGCGACCTACAAAGCCCCTACCGTGACGTGCTGTTGGTGCACGAGATCCTGAAAATAGACAGTCTCTCGAGACCTCTTGTCCTACCTCTCTTCTCTGTCCCGGGCGAACATGCCCTCTATTCTCCTGGAAATACTCACTGCCTTCCGGTAAGTGATATCCATCTCCAACTCTCTGGCGATACTGGTCCGAATACTAGGATGGAGTCCCTCAATGAAGCGGCGAACCTGCTCTCTGACCGTGGCAACCAAGGCTGGTGCATGCTGAGCTAACTCGCTGAAACAGACTACATACTCCGACACAGTCATAGTACCCTGGCGCAATTTCTCGAACACTGCGCGACAAATATCCCTGAAGATCTGAGGGACATACTCTCGTAGAAACATCTCTGAAAACTGAGTCCAAGTGAGTGAGGCTGCCTCGTCCGGACTACTCCGTTCATAGGCCCGACATCACTGATATGCCGCTCTGCTCGGCTGGAAAGCGATGAAAGAAACCCCACTGGTCTCCACAATGCCCATAGTGTGGAGAATACAATGACACTCCTCAAGAAATCCCAGAGCGTCATCTGAAGCTAGTCCGCTGAAAGTAGGTGGGTGGTACTTCTTGTACCTCTCGAGTCTGAGCTGCTCGGCCTCAGAAGCAGCTGCCCTAGCATCATGCTAAACTGGAGCTGCAGGGGTCATAGGAATATACTCCGGGGCCTGATCAACCTGGCCCCTCAGATCAGGAGTGCGGGCTGCGGGAGTCTGTGCCCCTCCCCCGGCCTGAGATGTAGCGGGAGCTATCGGAAATAGTCTAGCCTGTGCTAGAGTACTGAACATACTCATGAACTGAGCGAAGGTCTCCTGTAAGGCTAGAGCAGCAATAGGGACCTCCTGTGCCGGCTCTCCAGTTGAGGCTTCCATATGCTCTTCTGTCGTTGCTCTCGCCGGTGCTCGGGCTGCACCGCGTGGTCATCCTCTACCCCGACCCTGGCCTCTAGCGACTCTGGTAGGGGGATCGGGTGCCTGGTCGTCGGTCTTCCCAGTACGGGTCCTCCCCATCTGTAGGAAACAATAGAATAGAATTTTAGAATTTTTGATGTCAATAACTCGCACGAAAAGGAAATCAAAGAAATATGATTGTTCCTAACAGTTAGATAGCCTCCCGAAGATAGATACGAACATCTCCGCACCGATCCGCGAGACTCTAATAAATTGGCTTGTGACTTGTGACTCCTATGAACCTAAACGCTCTGATATCAACTTGTCACGACCCGATTTACCCACCGAAAGGCATCGTGACGGCACCTAGTCTCCACGACTAGGTAAATTTAATTGCGGAAAAACACATATTAAATAGAAGCAATAAAATAAAGGTGAAGTAAGTGAGTCTACAATGAACATCTCCATTTGGCGCGTACAAAATACAACTTTTTCCCAAAACCCGGAATATCACTTTAGTCACAAGCTCTGTCTCAAAATAGCTCTATACAACGAGAGGAAATTTACATGAAAAGAAATCTATCTTAATCTGGAGTGGAAGGTGACTCGAAGGGCTCTGCGTACGCGGCAGAATTATCTTTCGGTCTCCTAAAAGCTGCTGCTCGGACCCCTAGGCACGAAACTGAGGCGCTGGTACCTGGATCTGCACACGAAAATATGTGCAGGAAAAGGCACGAGTACACCACAAATTGGTATCCAGTAAGTGCCAAGCCTAACCCCAGTCAAGTAGTGACGAGGTCAGGTTAAGGCTCCACTGGATTTTTATAGTAAACAAAAAAAACACTTAAAAATTTGAACAGAGAGATATAATAAGCTGAGGCAAATCTGTAGCAACAATAAGCTAAAAGGAAATAATAACAGGGAGCTCTTGGATCAGCACAACATATATCACAGTAACAAGTATGCAATGCAGTACAGAGGGAAAGCTCCCGGAATCTCGCCCATAGTCCCAATTTAAATATGCAATGCAGTATAGGGGGAAAGCTCCCGAAATCTCGTCCGTAGTCCCAATTTAAATATGTTATGAAGTATAGGGGGAAAGCTCCCAGAATCTCGTCCGTAGTCCCAATTTAAATATGCAATGCAGTATAGGGGGAAAGCTCCCGAAATCTCGTCCGTAGTCCCAATTTAAATATGTTATGAAGTATAGGGGGAAAGCTCCCAGAATCTCGTCCGTAGTCCCAATTTAAATATGCAATGCAGTATAGGGGGAAAGCTCCCCGAATCTCGTCTGTAGTCCCAATTTAAATATGCAATGCAGTACAAATACAGGATACAATTTTTATTTAAAAAAATTCAGGAAAAATCACAGGCAAAAATATGAATAAAACTACCTAAACATGGTACACATAGTAATAACTAGGAAAAATTCAAGCAAGACAAGTAGGCATGCTATTTCCTAATCTAAACTACATAGTCGATACATGAATCAGTGAAATAGGAGTGAAGTGATTTAAGTGATGGAGGGAAAAATGGAGTTTTAGCAACAATGGCCCGTGTACGTACTGGTCACCTCACGCACACGACGCCCAATCAATATAAAACAGTATTAAAATAGCCAGGGGAAGTCTCAACATCAGAGTTAGGCAAGCCACTTACCTCGACTGCGCTACTCAACTCGAAACCACGCTCTTGCCACGAGTATCCGACTCCGAATGACCCAAATCTATTCAATTCGATTGCATAATGTAAATCACTTTAAGGAATCAAAATAGCTAATAAGTTCGAGGCTAATACTTGTGTATCACATGTATATCCATGTATACATGTGTGTGAGATACATGCGTGATACATGTGTCGCAAAAGAATTTTTGAACTCGATTTAATTACGAATTTTGATACAAAACCCGTCCAAATCGCCTCCAATCTTGCTCAAATTTTGTATATTGCCTTATATATATGTTTTTAATGAATTTCAACTATACCCATTGAAAAAGATCCTTTTTTGCTTAGATTTTTGAAATATTGTTGTTTTTATTTTTTTATTTCATCACCTTATTTGCTAACTCATCCATGAATTTCCTTTTCGTCTTTCATTTAATGTTTCTAATCACGCTTCAAAATATGAAAGGTGATTTTTTCATGTTATTCTTTGAGAAAATGAACCTTATTTATTTGATTTTTCAATTTTTATATGTACTTGGCTAGTTTTGGTAAGTCTATGACTAATGGCTAGAGGTTGGTAAGTTGAGACTTATTTGAGAAATTTGTGTAAGTTTTCCTAAATTTTAGGCTTAAGCAATTTAGGGGCCTTAGGCTTGAGAAATCTTGTATTAAGATCCATAAGAAAATGTATAAGATGTATGACTTTATTCATAACATGGCATAATTAGTTTCAACGTAATATATCATCGAATGGAAGATTAGAGTTCTTACATGTTATTTGAATTAGTTTTCACTTGTCCTTACATCGTGGCAATATAATAAGGGTTTCAAGCAGGCAAGTCGACTTGTAACCAAACCATGACAAACTCGAGAAAGACCAGGGCCACCCATGATCATTTTGGAGGTAGGGGCTGGACTAAAGGGTGACGATTCAAGGGTGGGTTTTAGGATTGGGTCTGCGAGCCAACAAAAAAGGCCCATAAGGATCTGGCCCAAAACCATTAATTTACAAAATTATAAAACTGGCTAAAAAATGACCGTCAGCTAACGGTCAATTTTGCAATTTGGTCGTTTAAAACCCACCAAATTTGTCGCCCAACCCCAGAAACACCCTTGCCTCCAAAATTATATTTTTAACCCCCTAATTTTATAAACTTTAACTACATTTTAAACATAAATAACTCTAATCATTCATCAATTTTTCACCTATCTTTGTAATTTTTTCCCTTTGCAAATTTGAAAAAAAACTTTTTATATCAATTATTTATTGAGAAGTGGTAATAAACCAGAGCAAATTTTTACTTTTAACTTCAATTCATTAATTTATAATTATATTTTTCTACTTTTAAGCAGACTTTTTGGTACTTTCACTCCAACTACTTTTTAGTGTCGAGCTTTTTTTAGAAAAAATAATTTCACGTTATCAAAAAAAATATTATGTAATTTACAACTTAGGCCCCTATCTTGGCGCACTATGGATGTGGGTCGGACTGAATCCCTCTCCTAGCCTCTGTCACGATCCAAATATCCCTCCGAATAAGCCTAATAATTCACAGAAAATACCAATATCGGAAAACAAAGTTTGACTTCTAACCGCAATAGATACTGAATAAACAAAAAACGATGCTGCTCGGCATGTACAATAACCAAACTCTACTACAAAGCTTTCCCAAAACCCGGAGTGTCATGAGTCACAAGATATAGAAAATAAATAACATCTTTATACACCGGAGTCTAGAAAAAACAAATACAGAAAAATGTTTGACACGGGGAAGAATAGTAGGGGACTCCGAGGTTTGCGGACACGACAGATATACCTTGAAGTCTCCAACAGCTGCCTCGAACTCACTGATACTGCGGCTGATAACGAATAACTGAATTTGCACACAAAGCATGTGCAGAAGAGTAGCATGAGTACACCACAATTGGTACCCAGTAAGTGCCGATCCTAACCTCGGTCAAGTAATGAAAAGGTCAGGTCAGGCCCACTAGTATATAATAATAAAAATAGGAGAATAAGCAGTATAATAAGAGACTGGAGTTCAAAAAAGGAAAACGCAATGAAATTACGGAGCAGTACACAGATAAGCAATAGGGGATCTCCCGAGGTACCATCTCGTAGTCCCAAAAGTAAATATGCAGGGAGAACTTCCGAGGTACCGCCTCGTAGTATCAAAAGTAAATGTGCAAGGAGAACTTCCGAGGTACCTCCTCGTAGTCTCAAAAGTAAATGTACAGGGGGATCTCCCCGGATACCGTTCCGTAGTCCCAAAAGTAAATATACAGAGGGATCTCCCGGGATACTGTCCCGTAGTCCCAAAGTAAATACAACGCGTAATCAATTGCAGACGATAAGTACAATAAGAGAATCTACGGTCTAGACTAAGCACAAGTCGGGAAAAGAAACAGAAATTCAATAGGCATGCTGCAAAGAGTTCAATTAAGCAATTAAGGAACGTAGACATATTATTTTAGGCTAACAGGGTAACTACGCATGCTAGTAGGTTAATTAAGGTGAAAAAAAGGAAATTAATCGGTGAAAATCAGGTTTTTCAACAAATAGCTCGTGTACGCACTCGTCACCTCGCGTACACGGCGCTCACATAGTAATATCAGTACCAAATCCTAAGGGGATTTCCCCCACACAAGGTTAGACAAGCCACTTACCTCGAACCAAGCTAAATCAATCGGTAGCAATGCTCTTCCCACGAATATCCGGCTTCGAATTGCCCAAATCTATCCAAAATCAATTATATATCATAAATTTAGCTATAAGAAACTAATCTAGTCAATGAAATCTAAGCTAAAGCGAGAAATTAGGAAATCGTCCCAAAAAGCCTCCCCGACCCACGTCTTGAAATCGGGTAAAAGTCACAAAATACGAACACCCATTCACTCACGAGCCTAACCATACAAGAATTACTCGAATCCAACCTCAAATCGCCTTCCAAAACTCGAAATTCTAGCCTATGAAGTTTCTACCATTTCCCCCCAAATTTCAAACTCAAATCCCTAATTAGAAGACAAAAATAATGATAGATGAAATATGTCCCAATCCGATTTAGATCCACTTACTCCAACAATCTCCTTGAAGAAGCCTCGAAATATCGTTTCCCACCGAGCTCTCAAACTCCAAAAATCAAAATGGGAAATCAACCCTCAAAATCCTATTTTCTGCCCAGTAAACTCGCTTCTGCGAGCTTTCAATCGCACCTGCGGTACTGCACCTGCGGTACTGCACCTGCGGGAATTCCATCGCAAATGCGAAAATCACTTAAGAGGGCTGGGTCCACATCTGCGGCAAGAGGGCTGCACTTGAGTGTGTGCACCTGCAGAACACTTTCCGCTTATGCGGTCCTTCACCGCGCATGCGGTTCCTTAAGTGCATCTGCGGGCATCGCAGATGTGGAATTCTCCTCGCACCTGCGATCCCTGGTCAAGCCTCCAAACCCCGCTTTTGCGCTTGGTCTTTCGCACGTTAGATGCCGTACCTGCGGCCTCCCCACCATAGGTGCAAAACGCCAGAAACCAGAAATAATACAACATTAACATAAGTCCAATATTTCATCCGTTAAGCATCTGAAACACACCCGAGGCCCCCGGGACCTCAACCAAACATACCAATCAGTCCTAAAACACCATACGAATTTAGTCGATCCCTCGAATGACATCATACAATGCTAAAACCACAAATCACCCTCCGATTCAAACTTAAAGAACTTGAAACTTCCAAATTGGACAACCAATACCGAAACTTATCAAACCACGTCCAATTGACCCTAAATTTTGCACACAAGTCATAATAAACCTTACGGACCTACTCCAACTTCCGCAATTGGAATCCAACCCTGATATCAAAAAGTCTACTACCGGTCAAAATCTCCAAAACTTCGACTTTTGCCAATTCAAGCCTAAATGAGCTACAGACCTTCAGAACACAATCCGGACACGCCCCTAAGTCCAAAATCATCCAACGGAGCTAACAGAACCGATAGAACTCCATTCCGGAGTCATCTTCACACAGTTCAGACTATGCTCAAAAATCCTAAGACTTAAGCTTCCGTTTAGGAGCTAAGTGTCCCAAAACATTCCGAAAACAGGACCAACACCTCCTGGCAAGACACATAAGCAGAAAAAGACACTGGGAAAGCAGTAGACAAGGGATCGGGGCTATAACTCTCAAAACAACTGGCCGGGTCGTTACATTCTCCCCCTCTTAAAACAATCGTTCGTCCTCGAACGAGTATAGAGACATACCTAAGCAGTGAAAATATGAGGGTATCAGCTGCGCATATCCTGCTCGGTCTCCCAAGTCGCCTCCTTGACCGGTTGACCCATCCAATGCACCTTCACGGAAGCAATGTTCATTGACCTTAGCTTTCTGACCTGCCTGTCCAAAATAGCCACTAGCTACTCAACATATGATAGATCCTTGTCCAACTGGACTGAGCTAAAATCCAACACATGAGTCGGATCACCGTGATACTTCCGGAGCATAGAAACGTGGAGTACCGGATGAACCCCTGCTAGGCTAGGAGGTAAGGCAATCTTATAAGCAACCTCCCCAACACGCCGTAACACCTCAAAAGGACCGATGTACCTTGGGCTCAACTTGCACTTCTTTCGGAACCTCATAACGCCCTTCATAGGCGATACCCGGAGCAAGACCTACCCTCCAACCATGAATGCTACATCGCGAACCCTCCGGTACGCATAACTCTTCTGTCTGGACTGGGTTGTGCGAAGTTGATCCTGAATCACCTTTACCTTATCCAGGGCATCCTGGATCAAGTCTGTACCCAACAATATGGCCTCGTCTGGCTCGAACCAACCCACTGGGGACCGACACCGCCTACCATAAAGAGCCTCATACGGTGCCATTTTGATGCTTGAGTGATAACTGTTGTTGTAGGGAAACTCCGCAAGTGGCAATAACTTATCCCACGACCCTTAAAAATCCATCACACACACACATAGCATATCCTCAAATATCTTAATAGTGCGCTCGAACTATCTGTCCATCCGAGGGTGAAATGTTGTGCTCAGCTCCACTCGAGTACCCAACTCATGCTGTACGGCCCTCCAGAATCGTAATGTAAACTGCATACCCCGGTCAGAGATGATAGATATCGGTACGCCATGAAGCCTGATGATCTCGCGGATGTAGATTCGAGCCAGCTGCTCGGAAGAATATGTAGTCATCACAGGAATGAAATGAGCTGACTTGGTCAGCCTATCCACAATCACCCAAATCGCATCAAACCTCTACTGAGTTCGTGGGGGTCCAACAACGAAATCCATAGTGATCCGCTCCCATTTCCACTCAGGAATCTCTAACTTCTGAAGCAACCCAATCGGCCGCTGATGCTCATACTTCACCTGCTGGAAATTTAGGCACCGAGCCACATACTCCACTATGTCCTTCTTCATCCTCCTCCACTAGTAATGCTGCCTCAAGTCCTGATACATCTTCACGGCACCCAGATGAATGGAGTACCGCGAGCTATGAGCCTCTTGAAGAATCAACTCATGCAAACCATCTACATTAGGCACACATAGCCTGCCCTGCATCCTTAATACACCATCATCCCCAATAGTGACCTCCTTAGCATCCCCGTGCTGGACCGTGTCCTTAAGGACAAGTAGATGGGGTCCTCATACTGACGCTCCCTGATACGATCATAAATAGAAGAACGAGAGACCACACAAGACAGTACTCGACTCGACTCAGAATATCCAATCTCACAAATTGGCTGACTAAGGCCTGAACATCCAATGCTAAGGGCCTCTCTGCTGCTGGAAGGTATGCTAATCTCCCCATACTCTCCGACCGGCAACTCAAAGCATCTGCCACCATATTGGCCTTCCCCGGGTGGTAAAAAATAGTGATATCATAGTCCTTAAGTAGCTCTAACCACCTCCGCTTATGTAAGCTAAGATACTTTTCCTTGAACAGATGCTGCAAACTCCGATGATCGGTGTAAATCTCACAAGGAACACCGTACAAATAGTGCCGCCAAATCTTTAAGGCATGAACAATAGCTGCTAACTCAAGGTCGTGGAAGGATAATTCTTCTCATGCACCTTCAATTGTCGGGACGCGTAGGAAATCACCCTACCGTCCTGCATCAACACCGCGCCAAGACCAATCCGCAACGCATCACAATATACAGTATAGGACCCCCAACCTGTAGGCAATACCAATACTAGGGTTGTATTCAAAGTTGTCTTGAGCTTCTGAAAGCTCTCATCATACTCCTCTGTCCACCTGAATGGAGCACCCTTCTAGGTCAGCGTGGTCATAGGTGCTGCAATAGATGATAATCCCTCTACAGAACGACGGTAATACCCCACCAAACAAAGAAAACTACGGATCTCTGCAGATGATGACAATCTAGGCCAACTATGCACTACCTCCACCTTCTTCGAATCTACCTTGATCCGATCACTCGATACTACATGCCCCAAGAATGCCACTAAGTCTAGCCAACACTCACACTTAGAAAATTTTGCATACAACTTCTTTTCTCTCAAAGTCTAAAGCATAGTCCTCAAGTGCTGCTCGTGATCCTCCCGAGTCCGGGAGTACACTAGAGTGTAGTCAATGAACACAATGGCGAAGGAGTCAAGATAAGGCCGGAAACACTGTGCATCAAATGCATAAAGGCTGCTGGGGCATTGGTCAACTCAAAAGACATGACAAGAAACTCACTGTGACCATATCGGGTCCTGAAAGTAGTCTTCGGGATATCTGGCTCCCGAATCTTCAACTAGTCATAGCCCGAATGCAAGTCAATCTTGGAAAACACCCTGACACCCTGTAACTGATCAAATAAGTCATCAATGCGAGGCAATGGATACCTGTTCTTCATTGTAACCTTGTTCAGTTGGCGATAATCAATACACATACGCATAGAACCATCTTTTTTCTTCACAAACAAGACTGGAGTACCCCAAGGTGACACACTGGGATGAATGAAGCCCTTATCAAGAAACTCCTGCAACTGCTCCTTTAACTCAGGAGGAGCCATACAGTATGGAGGAATAGAGATGGGCTGAGTGCCCGACAACAAATCAATGCCGAAATCAATATCTATGTCGGGCAGCATGCTTGGAAGATCAGCTGGAAACACATCTGGGAAGTCCCTCACTACTGGAACTGACTCAACTGTAGGGGTATCAATACTGACATCTCTCACATAAGCTAAATACGCGTCACATCCCTTCTCAACCATTCGTTGAGCCTTAAGAAATAAAATAACTCTACTGGGAGTATACTCTAAGGTACCCCTCCACTCTAATCGTAGTAATATTGGCATAGCCAGCGTCGTGGTCTTAGCATGACAATCAAGAATAGCATAATAGGGGCAACCAGTCCATGCCCAATATAACATCAAAGTCTACCATGTCGAGTAATAATAAATCGGCTCTGGTTTCAAAACCACTAAGAGCAATCAAACACGACCGATACACACAGTCCACAACAAGAGAATCTCCCACAGGAGTTGACACATAAATAGGGGAACTCAAATAATCCCGAGATACGCCCAAATGTGGGGAAAAATAAGAGGACACATAGGAATATGTAGAGCCTAGTTCAAATTATACCGACGCATCTCTATGACAGACTGGAACAATACATCTAATGATGGAGTCATAAGCAACTGCCTCTATACGAGCTGGGAGAGCATAATACTTGGCCTGGCCTCCCCCTCTAGGGAGACCTCGACCTCGAGCTGGCTGAGCAGGTGGGGTGGTAGCTAGTGCTGGGATCATAGCCTGAGGACCGGTGGAGCACGTGGTGGCTGCGAAGTCTGTGAAGGTTCACCCCTCCTAAGTCTGGGAAATCCCTCACCATATGGAGAGTGTCTCCACATTCAAAATAACCCCTCGGAGGATGTAGCTGCTGCAACTAACTCAGGCCAGGTCTGCTGGACTGGCTGCTAAAAGCATCCCAAACTGGAGGCACACTAGATACTAGAGATGCATAATAACGCTCATGGGGCCTAGAAGGGGCTGAAACACCACTAGCGACTGGAAGAGCTGAATGAACAGTGCGACTCACATAACCTCTACCATGTCGAACTGCAGCTGGGGCACGAGTACCAGTATAAGAGCTAGACTCTTGAGGCCTCTTGGCGTGTCTCTCCTCTCTGTCTTAGGCAAACATGACCTCAATCTCCTGGCAATATTCACAACCTGCTGATAAGAAACATCCATCTCCAAATCTCTAGCCATACTGATTCGGATGTTGGGGTGGAGTCCCTAAATAAAACGTCGAACCCTATCTCAAACTATGGCAACCAGGGCCGGTGCATTTCGTGCCAAATCACTCAAACAAACTACATACTCTGACACAGTCATAGCACACTGGTGAAACTACTCAAACTCCTTTTTGCGTTCAATGAATCCCTGAGGCTCTGAGGGACATACTCTCTCAAAAACATGTCCAAGAACTGAGTCCATGTAAGTGAGGTTGTATCATCCGGACTACTCAACTCATAAGCACGCCACCATTGATAGCCTGCTCTTCTAAGTTGGAAAGTGGTAAATTAAACCCCACTCATCTCCGCTATGCCCATAGTACGGAGAATACAATGACACTTCTCCAGAAAACCCTGAGCATCATCTGTAGGCAATCCGCTGAAGGTAGGTGGGTGGTACTTCTTGTACCTCTCAAGTCTGAGTTGCTCCACCTAAGAAGAGGCTCTCCTAGTCTTGTGCTGAACCGGGGCTAGCGGCTGCATAGGGATGAACTCTGGGGCCTGATCAACCTGGACCCTCTGCTCAGGAGTACGGGATGCAGGAGTCTGTGCCCCTCCCGCAGCCTGAGATGTGGCAGGAGATAATGGGATCAATCCAGCCTGAGCTAAGGTGATGAACATGCTCATGAACTGGGCTAGAGTCTCCTGGAGGGCTGGTGCAGCAATAGGAACCTCCGGTGCCTGTCCTCAAGCTGGATCTGCTGGGGGCTCCTCTGTCACGGCTCGCGCGAGTGCTTTGGCTGCACCGTGTAATCGTCCTCTACCCCGGCCTCAGCCTCTGGCAGCTCTGGCAGGGGGCGCGGGTGCCTGGTCGTTAGATCTCCTGGTACTGGTCCTCACCATCTGTGAAAAATAATAAACTAGATAAGTTTAGAATTTGATGCCAATAACTCGCACGACAAGGAATGAAAAGAAGTATGATTGTTCCTAACAGTTCCATAGCCTCTCGAATATGAGTACGGACATCTCTGTACCGATCCGCGAGACTCTAATAAACCGACTTGTGACTCACGACTACTATAAACCTAGAGCTCTGATACCAACTTGTCACGACCCAAACATCCCTCCGAACCACGTAGTCACGACACCTGGTTTGTACGACTAGGTAAGCTTAATAATTCACAGAAAATACCAATATCGGAAAACAAAGTTTGAATTCTAACCGCAATAGATACTGAATAAATAGTAAACGATGCCGCTCGGCATGTACAATAACCAAACTCTACTTACACAGATTTCCCGAAACCCGGAATGTCATGAATCACAAGATATAGAAAATAAATAACATCTCTATACACCGGAGTCTAGTAGAAACAAATACAGAAAAGTATTTAACACGGGAAGAATAAAAGGGGACTCCGAGGTCAGCGGACGCGGCAGATATACCTTGAAGTCTCCAACAACTGCCTCGAACTCACGGATACTGCGCCTGATAACGAGCACATGAACATGCACACAAAACATGTTCAGAAGAGTAGCATAAGTACACCACAATTGGTACCCAGTAAGTGCCGAGCCTAACTTCGGTCGAGTAGTGACGAGGTCAGGTCAGGCCCATTGGTATATAATAATAAAAACAGGAGAATAAGCAGTATAATAAGAGACTGGAGTTCAACAAAGGAAAACGCAATGAAATAACAGAGCAGTACACGAAAATAAGCACCAGGAGATCTCCCGAGGTACCGTCTCGTAGTCCCAAAAGTAAATATGTAGGGAGAACTCCCGAGGTACCGCCTCGTAGTCTCAAAGTAAATGTGTAAGGAGAAATCCTGAGGTACCGCCTCGTAGTCTCAAAAGGAAATGTACAAGGGGATCTTCCGGGATACCATCCCGTAGTCCCAAAAGTAAATATGCAGGGGGATCTCCCGGGATACCATCCCGTAGTCCCAAAGTAAATACAGCGTAATCAATTGCAGACGGGAAGTACAACAAGAGAATCTACAATCTACGATAAGTACAAGTCGGGAAAAGAAATAGGAATTCAATAGGCATGCTACAAAGAGTTCAATTAAGCAATTAAGGCATGTAGACATGTTATTGTAAGCAATTAAGAGATGATAGTCCCCTTATCACTAATAAAAAGTGTAAAAGATAAAGACAAGTTGAATGAGGACTTCAAGGGACCAAAAATACATGCAAAATGTAAGATAAACTTGGTTTTCATTGTTTGACACTAAGCATTTATATTAATAGCAAAGGTATAATTATCAACTCAATAATTCTAGGAAAAAAGTCATCCAAGGAAACTGCTTAAGAGAAAAAGGAAATGATTGAAGAGGATAACAAGAACGAGAAATACCTATTTTCGTAAAAAAAAAAATACATACAAATCTAGCTTGGTTTAACCCTTAGTCTTCTTCGTCCTTCTTCAACATCTTCTCAAGATCACTTAGTATAGAAGGTACAAGGGCTATCTGAGATGCACCACTAGCTTCAGACTTGCAACATATTTTTTAAGGTTTGGTCAATTTCTAATACACGGATATTCAAGCGAAGATGAAAGCTTATCATCGGCCAGCGATGAATTTTCTCTCAGTTTTCAAAATTTTTAGAAAACGCAAATATCAAAGCCATTGAAGGACAACAGGTTTTGGGAATTTTCTTATTAGTAAATCGAAAAGGCAGGGGAAGCCACCATTTTCCACTTCAGACCACTCTTCAATACTAAGCATCCCACCAGTTGGCAGCTTCTCTAGCTTTGAGAATGCGTGATATACTTCGTTACTATGACTTTTACGAAAGTGATTATCAATAACCCTCACCCCTATAAATTTAATTATGTAATTTTTTTAAATTATTCTAATCCACTACAAAAAAAATTGGAATTAGTTAGTTCATGAATGTATTTCTTATTGTTCATGGTTGCTTTCTTCGCTTCATGAGAACTCAAAATATTTTCAAGCCTTAAAATGGGAAATGACCTACTTAGGTTAACTATATTCTTTAATTTCTCAATACGACAACCACCCTTCAAACCCACCTTGAGTGCTGTCAATGTTTGTAGACCGGTTAGATTCCCCATATTAACTAGTTATGTCAAACTCTAAATGGAGGTTAGCTAATTTGCTTACATTAAAAGGTAATCCAACAAAATTCAAACAACTATATGTTTTAGTGTTTCTAAATTATCTAGACAATTTATAGATTCAGAAAAATACTTGACTAATGTTTCTAACAAAATTTACAGAATTATTTTGTCTATTGGTCTTTATTCCCATCTAGTCATGAGTTTGAAATGGATAATTTGGTTTTGTTGTGGAAAGTATAAGGGCTTATTCAACCCATAGGTGAAAGAAGATTACACGACATCATAGAGACTAATTTAAAGATCTATTATGGAGGTCCTTATTTCAACACTTTACATGAAAATATTAGCGGTTGATAAAGTTAGTGACTTAAACTCAAACTTCAATAAGTGATTCAAATTTATATAATAAGATTCATATATGTTTATATTCGTACTTGATTATAATGATGATGTTTCATCCATATTGCACGCATCTTTACCATTCACAAACACTTATATAATACTTAAGAAATATTCAAGGTTAACATACTATTTTTTTAAATTCCCACCACCTAGTATCTTAATTTTTGTAAGCAAATAGAACATTCCATAAATGGTTCAAATCTATTTCCCAAAAGAAGAAGAACATGTTGCCCATGTTTTTTGGTCAAATTATCATTATATTGTAATCTAAATTTTTTAATACAAAGTAAAAATTCAATATATATATATATATATATTACACACACAAAAGTGAGAAAATATTTGGCCCTCTTGGGGCCACTTTGTATGAAAAATTCTTATGTTAAAATAAAATACATAAGATGCATGACTTTATTCACACCCATCGCACAACTAGCTTCCGCAAATATATGTCATCAGATGGAAGATAAGAGCTCCCATCCCTTAATCACTTGAAGTTTTGTCACTTGTCATTGTGTCATGACAATACTCAAGCTGTAAAATAAAGCTTCCCAAATGCAAAAAAAATGAGGACCTTTCTTTGGCTATGTGAAATTAGTGTTGAATATTATTTTTTTTCTCTATTGCGAAAATTTATGGTCTTAAAAGGTGTTGGACTTTAATTCCGAGAGTATTAATAATTTACTAGATGCAATTGGCTGCATAGAGCATCTATGGTATTCAAACTTCGTTGGCAATCATATTAATATTTACCACGATCAGTAGCTAAACTTTCTTGTTACAAACATTAGTGCTAAAAGTTGCTCAACCTTTCTTGATCTGTCGAGAACTTTAACATTTTGACCAATCTTTAACAACTTGAATTTGATGTAAAAGGCCAACTTAGTCGAAAATCGAAGGCCAATCATTAAACGTTATATGTTTTTATTGTTAAAGGATGTGAAAGATACAACATTAAGGAACTGAAGGACATGAGATGCCTTGGAGGATCACTTTGCATCAGATAACTTGAAAATATATCAGATAGATAAACAGGTAGCTGAGAGTAAATTCTTAAAAATAAAACCGTGAATAAAAAAATTGAGTTGAAATGGACAAATTTTGGTGATAACTGTATTCAACTTCATTAAGTGGTAAGCAGCAAGAAGGTTGAAAGTATGATTACGCGAAATACATATACACCTCTTTAAATTGTCCCTAACGATCAACTAAACATCTCAACGGAACCTATTTCCAATTATACACTTCAAGTGCTTATAAAGTGTATAAAACAATACTAGGTAGGGGACCGCGTGTAACACACATTCAGACTCTATGTTAAGAATCAATTAGTAGTGAAACACGTGGATAAACAATAAGAATTAAAATTAGTAAAAAAACAAACAACATAAAAGACAAAATAATACCTCCTCTCTCGCTGAAATAATACCCCTTTCTCTCATCAAAGCTTCTCTTCTTCTTCCCCTGAAACTTTACATCAAAGATGTTAACTCATATCTCCAAAAATCCTTCTTCTTCTTTTAATATTTCTGGAGATAATCAGAACGAATCTACCCAAAAGTCAGCTGTATGGACCAAATTAAAAGAAACAACAAAATAATTGGGTTTTCAACTCCATATCAGCGCACTATTTCCATCGCTATATCCGACCCTAAATCCCAAATTGAAATACACTAAGCTGAAGAAATTATACTCTAACAAGAATTTTACTGTTGGTACTAGTAACAAAGAAGTACTGAAGAAAGATTACTATGGATGGTGACAAATCTAATGTTAATAGTAATAAAGGTTGCAGTAAAATTATTAATGGAGCTGTTGAAGTGATCAATGTGAGGCGAATTGAATCTGCCGTAGCCGGTAGTGAAGTTGATACACAAAATTCAGATGAAGTCCATGATACCACATCAGCTGATGAGTAGACTAATTTGAAAGTTAGTTATGTTAGTTTGTTAGTTAAAATTTGAATGTTAGCTTTTAGCGGGAAATTCGGTTAGCATGTTTTAGCTCATTTCCATTGCTTTATTTTTGTAATTTCAGTAGACCATTGAAAAGTATAAATAGCAAGTTGTAATCCCCTATTAGGTAATTTTGAATGTTAATGAAAATTCGAAATTCTCTCTCATTGTTCTAGCCCTTTTCTCCTTCTTCTCGATTCTCTCTTCTTCTTCCTTCATTCTTCTATTCTCTCTCTTAATTCTCTGTCAATTGTCGAGTAGATACCAATTTTGGTATCAATTGGTATCAGAGCCAAATTAGGGGACCACACAAAGCTGTTGATATGGCCTCTCTAGACTGGCATGAGCAGTACGAAGATTTAGGTGCTCAACAGTTGGATCTCCGCTCAATTCTCGATCAAAAGACACAGGAGTTGCGAGCTGATATGGATCATTGTCACGCTGAAATGTTACAAATGGTTGGAGCCCTCAAAAACTCGATCGATGGAATGCATCTTCATCAACATTCTCGCGATAGTAGTTCCACTTCAAATGCTCGAGATAATGTACTGCAATCAGGTCAGGGAATTTTAGGCCTGAATCCTTATCATGTTCATAACAGTCGAAGTCATAATATGCTGTTTCGTAGATTTAATGGTGAAAATTTGAAAAGTTGGCTATATAGAATTGATCAATACTTTGTTGTTGATAATATTGTTGCGAATCATAAGGTCAATATAGTTTCTATGAATTTGGATGATGATGCTCTAGCATGGCACCAGTCGTATATGAAATGCAGAGATTCACTTATCCTCCCTCAGCTGGGAGGAGTATATTGAGGCTTTGATTGAAACATTTAGTGAGGAATATACTGATCCTATGCTAGAACTGAAGCAGTTGAAGCAGACTGGTTCAGTGAAGGAGTTCCAATTTGCTTTTGCTAGGCTATTAGCTCAGTGTGATCTAACTGTTAGCCAGACTATCTCTTGTTTTTAGGAGGACTGAAGGAGGAATTAGTGAACCCTGTCAAAATGCATGAGCTCGATTAGCTGAAGCGACCTTAGCTGCTAATGCTAGAGCTCTAATGTGTAGCTATACTCTTGTGTCATATACTCACCTCAAAAAGCCTTCCTATGAGCCATCCTCTCTCAAACACAATCCTAAACCTATTACCTCCACTCCTAGACTGGTTTTACCTCCTTCAACCAGTGCTAATGTTCCTAGAAACATGAGAACTATTTCTCCTGCAGAAATGCAGGCTAGAAGGGCACAGGGTCTTTGCTATTTTTGTGATGAGAAATACACTGCTGGTCATAAATGTAACCTACCTAAACAACTGTTTGTGATGGATCTGGAATTCTCAGAAGGTGAATGTGGAGAGGCTTTTAGGCAGGAATCTGAGGGGGGTTCTTCTGGTGAAGAATGGTCAGCTGGGGAAGGGGATACACCTATGATATCTCTATGTGCTTTAAGTGGATTACAAGGAGCTCAAACCATTCATGTTACCGGATATAGTGAGAAGAGGCCAATACAAATCTTGCTTGATAGAGGTAGTACACACAACTTTATTGATGAGAAGGCTGCTAAGAGGTTGGGGTGTCAAATTTATCCTACCAGGGTGAGTTATGTAAGCCTTGGTAACTACACTTTAGATGCCACTTCTGGTGTTGTTAGGAGTTTTGAGCGGATCCTGCAGGGTACTACCTTCTGATCTGACTTAATTGTATTTCCAGTTGGTAAATATGATCTGGTTTTAGGGGCTTTATGAATGAAAACACTAGGTCCTATTACCATGGACTATTCTGAGCTAACTATGGCCTTCAATTATCAAGGGAAGTCTCACTTATTGAGGGGAGTGTCCAATGAATGTAAGGTTTCCAGTCCAAAGTCCTTGAACAGATTAAAAGGGGAGGATATGCAATTCTTTATGTTGCAAGTGAAGGATAGCATTCCTAGCTCACTTACTGATATGCACTATCAAGATTTGCACATGGACAAATCTGAAAGTGCTTCTCCTATTGACCAATTATTACATCAATACCAATTGATCTTTGCTGAACCTACCTCACTACCTTTTCAAAGGGGAGCTTTTGACCACAGAATACCCCTCCAACCTGGTTCTAAACCTGTGAAAGTCAGGCCCTATAGGTATTCTTCTATTAAGAAGGACATTATTGAAAAACTGGTTAATGAAATGCTGTAGCAAGGGGTCATTCAGTACAGCAACAGTCCCTCCTCTTCTCGTGTGGTCCTTGTGGGAAATAAGGATGGATCATGGAGAAAATAAGGATGGATCATGGAGACTATGTGTAGATTACAGGGAGCTGAATCACTACACAGTCACGGATGACTTTCCAATACCTCTTAGATGATCTATTGGATGAGCTTGTTGGGGCTAATATTTTTTCTAAAATTGATCTCAGGTCTGGATATCATCAAATAAGGATGATTCCTGAGGATGTTCCCAAAACAGCTTTCAAAACGCATTCTGGGCACTATGAGTATTTAGTAATGCCTTTTGGCTTAACTAATGCTCCATCTACATTTCAATGTCTCATGAATCACTTATTTCAGGAGTTTCTAAGGAAATTTGAATTGGTGTTCTTTGATGATATTTTGATCTATAGTGTTAGTTTGCAAGATCATGTGAGACATTTGCAGTAGGTATTTGATACCATGGTCACTCACAGTCTATTGGCCAAACAGTCTGCCTTTGGAGTTTCAAGGGTGGAATACTTTGGGCATTTCATTACTGCTGAGGGAGTATCTACTGAACCTAGGAAATTTGAAGCAGTTTAGTAAGGGCCAACACCCACTGCTCTTAAGCAACTGAGAGGATTCTTGTGCCTAGCAGGATATTACAGGAAGTTCATTAGGGGATATGGCCTTATCAGTCGATCACTCACTGACTTGCTCAAGAAGGATGGTTTTTTGTGGAATGTTAAGGCTGTAGATGCATTTGCAGCATTGAAGTTAGCTCTTACTTCAGCTTCAGTGTTAGCATTACCTAACTATGCTCTTCCATTTGTAGTTGAAACAGATGCTAGTGTAATAGGCATTGGTGTTGTTCTTATGCAAGATGACCACCCTATAACTTTCATTAGCAAGGGGTTAGCTCCTAGGCATATGGCTTTGTCTGTGTATAAAAAAGAGCTGTTGTCTTTGGTGTTTGCAATTACCAAATGGTCTCACTATCTTTTGGGTCAACATTTTATTGTGAAGACTGATAAAAAAGCCCTTAAGTACCTCTTGGAGCAGAAGTTACATACTGACTTGCAGATTAGATGGTTGGCTAAGTTGTTACCCTTTGACTTTGAAATCCAGTATAAGAAGGGAAAGGAGAATGTGGCTACTGATTCCTTGTCAAGAATGTCAGGAGCTAAGCTGATGACCTTAATGGTTTCTTCTGTACAAGTAGATCTTTGGGGTGAAATTCAAAACAGTTGGTTCAATGACCCTGAGTTGCACAGTCTCATCAACTCCTTACAAACTAAACCACATAACCACTTCACTTGGATAAGCAATCAGCTTAGGAGGAAGGGTAAATTGATGGTAGGAAATGATTTGGGCCTAAGGAATAAGCTTTTGCAACTGTGGCATTCATCCCCATCTGGTGTGCACTCTGGCATTGATGCAACCACTAGAAAACCGATGGCTTACTTTTGTTGGAAGGGCATCGGAACTGATATCCTCCACTATGTGCACAATTGTTCTGTGTGTCAAAGGAACAAGTATGACACTTCTTCCTTAGCTAGATAATTGCAACCTTTGCCTCTCCCTGCAGTTCCTTGGACAGATATCAACATGGATTTTATTGAAGGTTTGCCCAAATCAAAAGGAAAGACAGTTGTTTGGGTCATAGTTGATAGATTGACTAAGTATGGACATTTCATTGCTTTGGCTCACCCCTACACTTCCCAATCCCTTGTGCCTATCTTTCTTAATCACATTTTCAAATTACATGGGTTCCCTGCTACCATCACCAGTGATCGTGATCCTATTTTCATCAACACATTTTGGAAGGTGTTCCTTTTGGCTCAAGGTGTCCATTTGCACACTTCCACAGCTTATCATCCTGAAACTGATGGCCAATCTGAGGTTCTTAACAGATGTTTGGAGACTTATTTACGCTGTTTCTATTCTGATTCACCAGCTGATTGGTGTGCATTCTTGCCTTTGGCTGAATAGTGGTATAACTCATCACACCATTCTGACATTGAAACTTCACCCCTTGAACTCCTTTATGGAAACCCTCCTCCTCTTCACCTTCCTTATCTTTCCGGTGACTCTCCTTCTAATGACATTGAGAACATCATGCTGCTATGAGAGTTTAAATTTCAACTATCTAAATACCATTTGGCACGAGCTCAACATCGTATGCAAGATCAAGCTAATTCTCATCGCACTGACAAGCAGTTTTTAGTTGGTGATTGGGTCTTTGTGAAACTTCAATCATATAGGAAATCCGCTCTGTCTATATCCCCCTATCATAAGCTTACATCTCACTATTTTGGTCCTTATCCTATTGTTGAAAGGATTGGAGCAGTTGCTTATAAGTTGCTGCTACCACCTGAGGTCCAAATCCACCCTACTTTTCATATATCACAACTCAAGTTTTGCCCAGTCATTCCTTCTGAAATTGTCCACCCACCTGTCTTGGATCTCTCTAGTCCTTTATGTCCTACTCCTGAAGCTAAACTTGATCGCAGATTGGTCAAAAAGGGTAACAGGGCAGTCGCACAATGTTTGGTCAAATGGTAAGGTTTGGATGCTGCTGCTGCTACTTGGGAATTTGCTTCCCTCCTCAGAACCAGATTTCCTTCCTTCACCCTTGAGGACAAGGGTGTTTTTCAACAGGGGGTATTGATACACAAAATTCAGATGAAGTCCATGATGCCACATCATCTGATGAGTAGACTAATTTTAAAGTTAGTTATGTTAGTTTGTTAGTTAAAATTTGAATGTTAGCTTTTGGCGGAAAATTCAGTTAGCATGTTTTAGCTCATTTCCATTGCTTTTTTTTTTTTTTGTAATTTGAATAGACTATTGAGAAGTATAAATAGCAAGTTGTAATGTCCTATTAGGTACTTTTGAAGGTTAATGAAAATTCCAAATTCCCTCTCATTGTTCTAGCCCTTTTCTGCCTTCTTCTCGATTCTCTCTTATTCTTCCTTCATTCTTCTACTCTCTCTATTAATTCTCTGTCAATTGTCGAGTAGATACTAATTTTGGTATCAGAAGTAGGTAAATTGCACTGGAGGATGGTGGTTTATGAAAGAGAGATGTTTTCGGCCATTAGGGTATTGTTTTTTTCCTTCTTCTTGAATAACTTTGGGTGTTGGCCACAAATAAAATATTTAAACGGAAAAGAAAAAGAAAAAGAAAAGAATGTAATTCAAGTCCTCACGCGCTCAATTTGTATTGAGACACAACTGATTTGCCATGTCAATATAAGGTGCTTACTTGATATACTTTATAAGCACTTGAAGTGTTTATCTGGAAATAGGCTCCGTTGAGGTGTTTAGTTAATTGCTAGGGATAACTTAAACGGGCTGTTTATGTATTTTGCCTTAATTTATTTTTAATTTTTTGTATAAAAAATCAATAGTGGTATCAAAGCAAGAAAAATTACTAATAAAGTTTTTTATGCATAAAACCAACAAGGAAACAAAGGCAAGTACAAATTTACTAGAAAATCGAAAGATAATATTGTACATTGTTTTCTCTCCCAAATTTTCTCATTTTTCCTGTTGCTACTTTTCTTGTTTTAAATTCAACATGTGGTGTCCGAGCCAGATTGATTTTATAGGATTTATGAGGACAAGTAAACAAGAGAAACATAAACTTTTAAACTTAAAATGTCAACTAACAATAATTTTTTGTCAACTCCACATACATTCATTGGTGAGAATTATTAAATTTGATCATCCAATATGCAAAATAACTTAAAATCCTTTGAATTCTCCTTCCACTCTCAAGAAATCCTACCTTGGCACAAATCAGGACCCACACAAAAGAAATAATGAAAATGTCCAAAGCAAAGTCTGTTATTCATAATTCTATGGGAGATTCAATATTTCCAAGAATCATGACATACAAAATCACCAAAATAATCTTGGGACAATCATAAAGTGGAATATCATGAAAGTGATCGAATAAGTCAAATGAAAGTTTCAAAACTGAAAAGATACTTTGAAGATCTAAGCATGAATGAATTAGATGATTCTATCAATGAACACTCCGATAGGATTTCCTTGATCGTCAACCAAATCCGATGAGGATTACTTGGATAGAAAAATTGTGGAAAAGCTTTTAGTGACGCTTCTTGAGAAATTTAAATCCAAGATTTCCTCTTTAGAAGAGTTCCTGGATCTTAGCAAATGAGGACTTTGGTGCAATATGTTGAGGAAAATGTCACTTAACCAATAAGGGCACTTAGTCATTTCACCCTAAGCTAGTTATTCTGTTAATTCGTAGGGATTAAGTTGGTTAGATAGTTAATCTCACTTAGCGTAATTTAGCTTACTAATATATATTTACATGTATATGCCATATCATACTCACTTTTGATAATGAAGATCCTTCCGTTCTCTCTCTAACCTCTCTCTATCAAGCTGCTCTTACTTCTCTCCTCTTCTTCATTCTCTTGTTCTTAATTTCATCTTCTGTACTTCTAATTTGAGCATGGTATCATAGAAATAAAATCAAGATAATTCATATTTGAATTGATCTAATTCTGCTTCCGCAATTCGAATTCAGTTTCTGTAATTTCTTGTTTGTATCGACAAATTCAAGATCTATAAAAATGAGTTTAAACAACGAACAAGATGCTGCTCATTTGAGTCAAACCACTGGAACTTTAACTCAACCTACTAGTATGGTTAAAATCATCCTATGTTCCTTCATCCCTCTGACGTGAGTGGAATACAAATCATTTCCTTTCAAGTAATAGGTATCGAGAATTATTCAGTTTGATATCGATCTATGTGTGTTGCTCTGTTAGGAAGGAATAAATTAATGATGATAGATGGTTCTTGTAAGAAAGAGAAATTTCCTGCAACTATGTGGAATCATTGGGAAAGAGTAAATGCTATTGTGTTGTCTTGGATCATAAATTCTGTGAATAACAGTCTTCTTGGTGGTATACTGTACGCATCTAATGGACACTCTATTTGGGATGATCTATATGAAAGATTTTATAAATTAGATGACTCAAGAACGTTCAATTTGCACAAAGAAATAGCTACTTTGACCAAAGGTACTTCCTCTGTATCTGTATATTACTCAAAATTGAAGGATGGATGTGACTGTCCAAGATCTAAAAATTTTGTGGTGTATCTGCAAAAATTAAAGGTATATCAATTTCTCATGGGTCTTAATGAATTATACTCTTAAGCTAGAAGCCAAATTCTCATGAGAATCCCTCTTCCAACTGTCAATCAGGCATATTCAATGATCACAAGTGATGAAAGTCAAAAGGCAGTAGCCACCACATCTGGGATATTAGGTGCAACTCCAGCAATCACTACAGGAAATTATGATGTAGCAATGTACACAAGAAATATGGGAAATCAGAGGTATAACAAGAACTATAATATCCAGCGTGAATTTGTAAACTCAAAGGCCATAGCAAGGAAAAGTGTTTCAAGATAGTTGACTATCCTCCTGATTTCAAGTTCAAGAAGAAAGGAAATGTTGGAGCAGGAGGGTCAACAACCTATAATGTTCCTACAGAAGTGATAAATCATCGGCCTACTATGAACTAGATGGGCACATATCAGCATACGCAAGCACATATGTCTAACACTTATCAGAACTTGGGACAAATTGATAACTCACAGTCAATGCCACATATAAGAGCTTTTACAAAAGATCAATATGAACAAATATTGCAAATTCTCAATAAAACTTACACTGGAAGCACCAACAATACCTCTGCAACAAATATAGCAGGTATTAGTACTGCTTTATTGGTCTCCAACTGTCCAAAAGAGTGGATCATTTCCACTGGTGCAACCAATCATATATTGTCTGATATTGCAATGCTAAATCAGAATTCCATGGTTAAGAACACTAATTCTAAGAGGGTCTGTCTACCCAATGGTGAAGTGCCTCATGTTACACACTGGAACTAGCTCAATTTCAGCTAGGAGTACACTTCAAAATGTCTTTCATTTGCCTTAGTTTAAATTTAATGTAATGTTTGTTTCAAAGATGACTAAAGAGTTAGCTTGTGCAGCCACCTTCTACCCTCATTATTGTGTATTTCAGGAGATCCTTCAATGGGAGTGTGAAGGAGATTGGTAAAGAAAAAGATGGACTATACATACTACTAAGTCAACTTGCTAACAAGGATATGAACTTCAGTCTACTGGTCAAGTAAGTGTTTAATGCTTAAGATATAAACCTATGGCATAAAAGATTTGACAATGTGTATGTAACTGTTCTTCGAAAAATGCTTCAGAATAAAGTTGAGTCTATAGCAGAAGTAATAAATAAATGTAATATTTGCCCTTGTGCAAAACAAAT
Organism: Nicotiana paniculata; assembly: GCA_005239505.1. Lineage (NCBI taxonomy): Eukaryota > Viridiplantae > Streptophyta > Magnoliopsida > Solanales > Solanaceae > Nicotiana > Nicotiana paniculata. Next base: position 24,904 of record MDKI01213721.1, read on the forward strand.
CAGATTACCTTTCCCAGCAAGTAGTATTAAAAGTACTGTGTGTTTTGAGCTGGTTCGTATGGATATTTAGGGGGGGGGGGAGAGGGGGGGGGCAAGATTCCTACTTTTGATAGAAACAGATTTTTCTTGACTATAGTTGATGATTTCTCCAAAAAGACATGGATCTACTTGTTAAAATTGTTGTCATTCAGTAGTTTTTGAGTTTTGTTCAAACACAATTCAACAAAATACTCAAGGCAATTAGAACAGACAATGACACAAAATTTTTAATACTATTTGCAGTGATATGTTCAAGAAATTAGGCATTATATATCAAAGGACTTGTGTCTATACTCCTCAGCAAAATAGAGTAGCTGAGAGAAAGCACAGACAAATGTTAGATGTTACTAGAGCTATCAGATTTCAAGCCAATATCCCCATCAAATTCTAGGGTCACTGTGTTGTAGCTCCTGTGTATATAATTAACAGGCTGCCTTCATTAGTTATAGGTGTTTCACCTTATGAAAAGTTATACAAAAGGAAACTTTTACCCAATCATCTAAGAATACTAGGCTGCCTGTGTTATGCCAAAATCATACAGGAAACTAACAAACTTAAACCAAGGTCCAAACCTGCAGTATTAATGGGCTACTCAGAGGTGCAAAAGAGCTATATCTTATATGATCTATCTAGCCATTCATTCTTTGTAAATAGAGATATTATTTTCAGGGAAAATGTGTTTCTCTTCAAGAAAACTAGTGCATATAACCTCCTATATTCCTGACCAAACTACCTCAACCTATTCTAGATAACAGGCAATTAGAAGGTTACAATCAGCTTGTGTTTAATTCTCAAACTCCAAACACTGAAATCTATGATGCTAACTATACAGATACAAAAATGTATCAAATGAACTCTGATATACAAGAAAGCACAGAAGCATTAAATACTATTCCAACTACTACAACAACAATGGACTCACATACAAAAGATAGCCTACAACAGAATCAACCTTCACTCGATCTTCCTACAGTCTCAGTTGAAACTCAATAGTCTCAACAAATAACTACTACTTGAAGATCATATAGAGAAAAACACCCTCCTATATGGATGAAGGATTTTGTCTACTTGAATGTTCACCATGATGTCACCTATCCTTATGAAGGATTTATGACAATATTTCACCTAAATATCAAGCCTACATCTCTACATTCTCTTCAACAACATAACCTAACTCTTATACAGAAGCAGTTAGAGATCCTAGATAGGTTGATGCAATAAAATCAGAAATTGAAGCTCTTGAAAGCAACCATACATGGGAAGTTGTTTCTCTACCAGAAGGAAAAACCCCTATAGGGTGTAAATAGATCTACAAAATCGAGTATAGAGGTACATGAAAAATAGAAAGATTCAAGGCTAAACTTGTAGCCAAAGGCTACAGTCAAAAGTAAGGTATAGATTATCAGGAGACTTTCTCTCGAGTTGTAAAAATTGTGATAGTTAGGACTGTCTTAGCAATTGCAGCCTCCAAAAAATGGCATGTACACCAAATGGATGTCTATAATACTTTCCTACAAGGTGATATCCATGATGAAATTTACATGGATCTTCCACAAGGATTTAAGAGTCATGGGGAGTATAAATCAATATGTAGACTCAAAAAATCCTCGTATGGGCTTAAGCAAGCACCAAGACAATGGAATGCAAAGCTGACAGAAGCCTTACTAAAGTTTCAGTTTATTCAAAGTCCATTAGATCATTCCCAATTTGTAAAGAAAACTGACAGTGGAACTATTGTTGTGTTAGTTTATGCAGATGATATGCCTTTAGCAGGAGACAACCTAAAACTGGTGCAAGACACTAAAGCATCTCTACAGCAGACCTTCAAAATGAAGGATCTATGGGAACTAAGATATTTTCTTGGAGTTGAATTTGAAAGATCAAAACATGGAATGCTGATGCATCAGAGAAAATACTCCTTGGAGCTTATATCAGAACTTGGATTAGCAGCATCTAAACCTATCAATACACCTATTAGCACAAGTGTAAATCTCACTACAAGAGAGTTTGATGAACGCTTCTCCAAAACTAATCTAGTAGAAGATGAGGTACTAGCAGACCAAGGCAACTATCCAAGACTCATAGGTAAGCTGCTATACTTAATAGTCACTAGGCCTGATATATCTTTCAGTGTTCAAACACTTAGTCAATATTACAACAGCCAAAAAATCCCACATAGAAGCTGAATTAAGAATTGTTAGATATATTAAGAGTCAACCAGGACAAGGTATTCTATTGTCTAGCAACAACAATGAAACAATTACAGCCTTTTATGATGCTGATTGGGCAACTTGTCCACACACAAGAAGTTAGTCACAGGGTAACTGATCAAGGTAGGTGATTCACTAGTCTCATGGAAGTCCAAGAAACAAACTACAATATCCGGAAGTTCTACTGAAGCAGAATACAGGAGTCTAGCATCTACTGTTGCTGAGTTAGCATGGTTACTCGGGTTAATGAAGGAGATTGATGTAAAAATTGATCTGTCAGTTACCATTTTTTGCGACAGCAAAGCTGCTATTCAAATAGCAGCCAACCCAGTCGATCATGAAAAAATAAAACATATAGAGATTGACTGTCATTTCATAAGAGAAAAGATTCAACAAGACATGGTCAAAATTGAGTAGATTCCAACAAAAGAGCAGCCTGCAGATATGTTTACAAAAGGATTGAACAGAGTACAACCTCAGTATTTGAGCTCCAAGCTAGGGATGTTAAATGTCTTTATGTCCCTTAGCTTGAGGGGGAGCGTTGAGGAAAATGTCACTTAACCAATAAGGGCACTTTAGTCATTTCACCCTAAGTTAGTTATTCTATTAATTGTTAGGGATTAAGTTAGTTAGGTAGTTAATCTCACTTAGCATAATTTAGCTCACTAATATCTATTCACATGTATACTCCATATCAAACTCACTTCTGATAATGAAGATTCTACCTTTCTTTCTAACTTCTCTCTATCAAGCTGCTCTTACTTCACGCAGTTTCTTCATTCTCTTGTTTTTAATTTCATCTTCTGTACTTCTAATTCGAGCACAAAACAAACTTTTTTTTAACTAAAGTAGTCTTTTATGTGAAAAACCAAGAAAACAAAGGCAAGCACAAGTATACAAGGAAATTGAAAAACAAAATTGTAGATTATTCTCTCTCCCAGATTGTCTCCTACTTTTCTTGTTATAAATCCTACTTTTCTTGTTACTGTGGTAATAGCATGGCGTTTTGATAGACCGAGTTGCAAGCTTAAGGTTATTCACTTGGGAAGTTATCTCCCACCTCTTGGAGAACTTTCGTTCCTAGATATTTTGTTATCGAAAGCTTGTTTTCATTTAAAATAGTCCACCCTTATTTCTTTGGACTTGGCGATTCCGTAGGATTTCGTCATTAAAGTCACTTTAAGTTTGTTAGTATGACTCAAGTGAGTGAAGGCATGAAAACAGCTCAAATATTTCAAAGATATTAGAACTCGCCAACCATGACAGAAATGAGTCGAGGGCAAGAAGGCACTCGTGCGCATCTGACGAATAATAGTCCTTGGTTATTCCCCTTACCTACCTTACCTTAACACGTTCTAGTCGATTAGATAATACAGCTCACAGTCTGCTCTTCTTTGGTTCATTTATCCAACTACTTGTGGAAATCACCATTAGTAAATTTGTCCTTTCTGGACTTGTTCTCAAAATTATAACAAGCATTACACCTAACCAAAAGATATGCTTCCAACCCCTTGCCAACCAAATCCAAAAGAAAAACTTCCATACGTGTACAATTACATAAAATAAACTTCAGTCGTGCAATATGAATTTTATATTTGATCTGCTGGCCCCTTTTCAAAGTCTTGACACCTTAAAATATTCCCACTACTATTTAACCATTAGTATCTCAGTTATCTAAATACTGTGTGTTCTAGTAGTTGACATAATTAAAGCTATTATGGAGGAGACAACTTTACCAGGCCACTGTTTTACAAGACAAAAACTAACTAAACAACTGAATAAATTAAGTAGGCTTCTTGAAGTTGATGCATCTTCATTTAAATAGCATGAATAAATTAATTGTGTTACAGTATTGGCACCATATATGGAGACAGAAAAAGGCAAATTATTCAAACACCCACATGATAATGAGATGCCTCATGTCTATCCCATAACTAAGAGGACTAATGAAAGTAATCAGCAGAACCTTTAGTTGGCCAAATGTGTAGCAGGTTTACAAGTTCCAAAAAGATCCAACAGTGCAATCACATGCTAATTTAACTAGGCCATTGCTTATCTGGTCTCCTCCTATGGTGTACTGCCTATAAATACCAACTCTCAAGCTTCACTTCCATCACAACTTTGAGAAATTCCCTCATCAGAAAATAAACCATAAGAAATGGCCGCTATATCTTCAAAACCCAATCATGTTCGATCAATCAGTTTGCCTGGGAGATCACACCCTATTACCCAAAGAGTTGAAGAGGAGATAAACAAGCTCAAATCATTATCAGTTGCACCAACAGCAGACACTGTGTACAGTGGCCTATTCGGATTGGAGAAATTATGCAAGTGCATAGATGATCTTTTCAACTTGCCACAAACCCTTTGCCAAAGTCTAGATGCTAAATGCGTTGAAGATTTATTGGACAAATCCGTGAGGCTTCTTGATGTTTGTGGCACTATAAGGGAACTTGTCTCACAATATAAAGAAAATGTAAGTGATCTTCAATCATCTCTCAGAAGGAGAAAAGGAGATTCAACTACAGATAACAACGTTGCCAGATTTACCTCTTTCAGCAAGAAGATCAAGAGGGATGCCAAAAGATTAGTCTTGACTTTGAAACAAATGTATCAAGAGACTGCAGTATCAGTCTTGCTAGATGCAGATCAAGATACAATAGCTGCGATTAGAGCACTACGAGAAGCTGATGCAGTGTGCATTTCGACTTTCCAAATGCTCTTGTCCTTCCTGTGTGTGCCACTTTTGAAGCCTAAGCAATCAAAATGGTCATTGCTTTCAATATTGGTACACAAAGACAGAATAGTACCTGTAGTCCAAGAAGAAAACGCGAGCTTAGAAACCAGGCTGGAAACCTTCAGGACCTACCTTGACAGATTTGAAAATGCACTTGAAGCTACATTTAGGTGCTTGATTAGATCTAGAAGCTCGCTCCTCAATGTTCTTTCTTGTTAATCTGGCAGTTGTTGTTCCATACTCTGTAAATTGTATATAAATAGTTTTGTAGTTAGAAATATATAAACTTCAAGTGAAAGATTATACACCACTTACTGCCTCTCTCTCTCTCTCTCTCTCTGATCAAACTTTAAAAGGTTCTGCTTGTGAGTTTTAGCGCAAACATAGCACTTAGCAGTACATACCTAATATCAGGTCAAGTTTGTGTCTCAAAATATCTCAATATCCATTGAAATGGTCCTCTTTAGATTCTTATCCACCATGCTTTTAGCATCACTGATAAATTAGGAATATAGCTTATGATTTGCTTATCTTACTTCAAAGTCCATCTAGATATGGAGATCACTGTAACTATGACAATCTTGATATTATGTCTTCCTAATGAGATAATTGGAAGCAGTAGATTTAATCAGGAGGCTTATCCTATGTCCTTTTTCTTCTAGATCCTTAGCCAAATTCAACAAAGAAAACAAAACGAAGATCTAGCACAAGGATATGGCACCAGATCAGTGGGCAAAGCAGCCAACTTACCATTCTTTCGAACATATAAATGGAGCAATTTACAATGCCACTTTGCTCGACTCAATATCAGTTTAATATGAACAACTAAAGTGGCGTTGCTCAGCAAGCTTAATTGCATAGCTCCCAAAAAATCCTCTAGCAGTCCCTGAAAACAACTATATGTACGCTCCCCAAAAATAGATTTAAAGCGTGGATAGAAACACTTTTGAGGATCAGCTGACAACTTCGAATATATTTTGGAAGGGACATAGGTGCCTGATTACATTGCAGAGTTTTCTCCTAAATATCTTCTCATGCTAATTGGGAAACTTCTATTGCACTGATCTGAAGTTGGCTAGACAATTTTTCACTTATATAATGTCACGGGCACGGCGCCCCGTGGCTAGCTTCTAAATGTGTAGTGCCATGGACAGGCCCACTAGACTTTACTTAGCAACTGACAAGTGTGTCTGTGCCTATGTCAGAGATCTTCGTTCCTCTATCAGAAGGAGAAAAGGAGATCACTTAAGTACAGAAGCCAGCTTTACCAGATCACCTCCTTCAGCAAGAAGATTGGGGAGCCAAAAGTTATTCCTGGTCTTAACTCTAAAAAATGGATGAAGACATTGAGGAATCAGAATTCCAAGATTCAGATATGGATGCTACATATGTGATTAGAATACTAAGGGAATCCAACTTAGTATGCATTTCAAGTTTGCAAATGCTTTTGCCACTTCTTATCTGTCCCAGTTTTAAAGTCAAACTCGTCTGAAGGGCACTGGTTTTGAGATTGGTCCATAAGAGAAGAATAGCATGTGAAAGTCGAGCAGATAACATTAACTTTGAAACTAGGCTGGAATCCTTTGATGGTCACCTTGAGAATTTTAATGATGGATTAGAAGGAGCATTTAGGTGCCTGATTAGATTGAGGAGCTCTCTCCTAAATCCTTGTGGCTCAATATGCATTCTCATGCGTTCCTTCCCCTGCGTATTTAAAAATAAGATATCTTGGAAAGAATGTGAAACTCATGGATTGTACCTTATAAAAGTTTGCTAGTAAAAAATGTAAAACTTCCTTCTCTTTGCCACCCAGGGTGAGTAGTGTAGGAAAACAACTACGCAGTCAATAATTTAGTAAACATTAAATAAGCACAGCATAACCAGCCATACATAGATACACAAAATTAAATATTTTTATTTCCAATAAACTCGTGTATCAATTATTGATTTAATTAAAAATTGCTCTTTGAGTGAAGCATCCTGAAGAAGCCACCTACCGCTGGGCTAATTAAAAGAATGATCATAGCCATATCTTGGGCATCTTTAACCAAGTCAAGAAGAAGGAGTCTTAGCTGTAATCTTCCGGACGGAGCCAAGGAAAATAGTAGGATATGAATGTACCGACATATATTAATTAGTTTTGCCCACCATTTATTGGAAGCATTACATCTAGTCCAGGAGCTTATACAGATATGCTTCCAAGCCCTTGCCAACCAAATCCAAAAGAAAATCCCATACATGTACAACTCCATAAGATAAACTTCAGTCGTGCATTTTGAATTTTATAGTTGATCTACTAGCCCCTCTGAGATCTTGATACCTTTAAATATTCCCATTATTCTGTCATTATTTACATTTCAATTATCTAAATATTATGTATTCTAGTCGCTGATGGATTTAAGCCTTTATGGAGGAGACAACCTTACCTGGCCACCTATTACATGACAGAGACAAACTAAACAACTGAACAAATAAAGTAGGCTGCTTGAAATTGATGCATCTTCAATCAAATAATATCAATATAAAAGTTTTTTGTCATAGTATTGGCACCATTTCTGGAGACAGAAACAGGCAAATCATGCAAACACTTACATGATAATTATATGCCTCATGTTCATCTTATAACTAAGAGGATTAATGAAAGTAATCAGTACAACAACCTTTTGTTGGCCAAATGTGTAGCAGGTTTACAAGTTCCAAAAAGATCCAGCTGTGTAATCACATGCTGATTTAATTAGGCCATTGCTCATCTTGTCTCCTCCCATGGCTGTTTTCCTATAAATACCAACTCTCAAAATTAAATTCCATCAAAACTTTGCGAAATCCCCTAATCTGAAAGAAAACCATAATAAATGGCTTCACTTTCTTCAAAATCCAATCACGTTCGATCAATCAGTTTTCCTGGGAGATCACACCCTACCATCCAGAGAGTTGAAGAGGAGCTAAACAAGATCAAATCATTGGAAGTATCTGTTGCACCAACAACAGTGAGCAATGGTCTAAAAGGTTTGGAGAAATTGTATAAGTGCATAGATGATCTTCTCAACATGCCTCAAACCCTTCATGCACTCTCCCAAAGTCTACATGCAAAATGGGTTGAAGATCTATTGGATAAATCAATGAGACTCCTTGATCTTTGTGGCACTGCAAGGGAACTCGTATCACAATGCAAAGAAAATGTAAGAGATCTTCAATCCTCCCTCAGGAGGAGAAAAGGAGATTCAACCACAGATGAAAACGTTACCAGATTTACCTCTTTCAGCAAGAAGATCAAGAGGGATACCAAAAGATTAGTATTGACCTTGAAACAAATGGATCAAGACACTACAGCATCTGTTTTGCTAGATGCAGATCAAGATACAATAGCTGTGATTAGAGCACTAAAAGAAGCTAATGCAGAATGCATTTCAACTTTCCAAATGCTCTCGTCCTTCTTGTGTGTACCACTTTTGAAGCCTAAGCCATCTAAATGGTCACTACTTTCAAGATTGGTAAACAAAGAAAAAATAGCATCACTAGTCTTAGAAGAAAACATGAGCTTAGAAACCAGGCTCGAAAGCTTTGAGACTTATCTTGTCAGCTTCGAAGATGGATTGGAAGCAACATTTAGATGCCTGATTAGATCTAGAAGCTCGCTACTCAATGTTTTCTCCTGCTAATCTGGCAGTTGTTATTCCATATACTGTAAATTGTATATACACAGTTTGTAGTTATGTTAGAATATACAATCTTCAAGCGACTGATTATAAACCAATGTCATGTCTCCTTTCTCTCTGTATATATTATATTATATATGGACTGTTTATGAATACTGCCATAAACTGTGCAGTAGGACTATAATTCAAATACCTGAATGGAGTCCAAATTTAACAGGTTATGCCTATGACTTTCAGCATCTAGAAAGAGTTTTGCAGCATTGTCTAAATCTGATGTCAAGTTAAGTTTTATCCTACAAATAGCTCAAAATATCATTGAAATGATTCTCCTTAAACTAGTGGAGAAGCAGATAAAACTAATAGCAGATCCTTTACATACTTCACTGCATAATTAGTGAAATGATCAAACCAACGAGTGAATGAGAAAATTAATTCTATGACTCCTAAATCAATATTAAAGGGCAAGAAACCACTTATCTACATTCAGAAAAAAGTATTTCTTCCTTGTTCTTCTTTCCATCATTCTTACACAACGATAATTTATTAGATAACATTGTGAATGATATCTTTTTCTATTTGGTTCATAATCAACTAGCTATGGGGCCACCACAGCTTTTCTGAATTTGTTCTTAAAACTAGCAGAAGCGGATGATTTAATAAAAATCTTTAAGTTTCCACATATGAGATAGATTATAATAGTTCTACGTGTGAGATAACACTCAATATTTGATGTATTACATTTTCTTAGTGCCAACAGTAGACTACATTTTGAGAGTTGACTTCACCCTTACCCTTTATAGAGAGGTTATCACTTAATTAAATTAGCATATACACTTTACTGTTTATATATAAAATAATATATTAGACTCCAATCTAACCCATTTTCTTTCCATCTTCTTCTTTCTCCAAATTCATTCACGATCCATACAATTCTTTCACCATCAACTTTGCACCAGTCAATTTCACTCAGCATCTAATTTCTCTGAGAAAAACATAGCAATAACAAAAAAATAAAAAACAAAAAAGCTTGAAGGAAAAGAATGAATGAACAGACCTGCGAAAGAAATAGACCTCTTAACGGATTGAGAGGACTCTGCTAAACCCACCGATGAAATAGAGAAGAATTTGTTCGGTTAGTAATTCTTAAACAGTAGAAAAATGACAACTAATAAAAATGTATATGTACGGCCATTAAAAAACTATGAAGTTTTGAATTCAAAAATTAAATTTTGTAAAATTATTATTTATTTGGATTTAGTATTGTTGCGAATGATTGCAATATTTGTTGAAATTTATATTTCAATTTTAAAAAGTTGGGTGAAGTTTCTCGGTGATTTTATTAGAATTTCGTACTGAAACTCGAAGAAGATGACATAAATAAATCGTTTATATTTTATATGTCAAGTGTACAAACAACATACAAAATATTAACAACTAACATAATTGTATATTAATTGTACATAAATTATATATAAATTATATACAAGTGTATATAACTTGTACGTAAGTTGTAGCTTTGGTGGAATTTGTACAACAAAAAATTGTATTCAAGTTAGATATAAATTGTAACTTTTGACGGTATTTGTATATATTTTATATATTCAACCTCATAATATTCTCAATTGGAGTGAATATGCAATAATATAATTCGTTATTTGTGCTACTTTCAATCTTCATATTCCTATAAATTAATAGAGTTAACCATTGATTTGTCAAAGAATTTTGAGGGTCAACAATGCTAATAAGGGAATTCGACACATGATTTGCATAGGAACTGTTAGGCGAGTCCCGAGCGTTGAGCGTGTTTAGGGCACACAATCGAATTAATGCTTGGGGGGTAAGCCTCACATAAAATCCTCACACATTAACCTCAAGGCGTTTTAATAGTGTCTCGTTCCAGGGTAAGTCCATAGGAAAATCCCAAAAATACCTTCTAAAACACTCATTAGTCTATGAATGCTATTATCTGAATTTCTTTATTCTAATTTCTTTTTTGCTTACTTCTTTAGTGTAAAAGTAAAAGACATAAAAAGCAAAAAGTGTGAACGAAAAAACGAAAAGTTAAGAAGTTTAGTGAGCAAATTTCAAATTCTAGCAGGTGACATGTCTCACTCAAATATAAGGCAACATAATGTAGTGTCACAATCGACATCTGTTAGAATAAGGGGCATATAATAGATAGCGATACTTTTATTTCGATTGTATAATGGATTTATATGCAAACTATTTAAGAAAATGCAGATTTGGATGGCTGACACTTGTCCTATTTAAAGTAGTAATCGTGTGGATTAAAGTAGTTTAACAAGCATTTTAACCTTAGTTAAGGGGATAAGTTTGTAGGAAAGTACAGTTTAACTTTGGTAAGTAATTAAATCTCTTATCTTACACAATTATAGGAGCCATTATTTTCATTACTTTCAATTACAATATAATTTTCCAGAAAATGACTTTTGGTCTCCACTAATACCGTTATAAATAATCTCACGTGAGCTATCCGGCTGTTAAATGAGATTATGTACTTAATTTTGGTTCTCTTTTCTGATTATATAGCTAAGTACGTGAGTCTGGCTAGAGTAGGCACCTCTACTTTTGTAATTGTATGTATCTCTTTTAGCCATTATTTTCGATATATTTATTTGTCATACTTACTGAACTTTTATTTTGCAGTGCGATACAAGATGTTACAATATATATTTTTTAATTTATATATCCCTTTATAATCAACAAATCGTCAAAAGGAAATATACAACAACAGTAGTGTTACACGAGTTCTTGTAGAACAATATATTATTTAGTCGTGTAGACAGTTTAATATATATTGGGAAATCAGTTCTAGCTAGTGTCTTTACTTAACAATCTGCACTCACTCTCAATTTTTATGGGCATCTATTATCAAAAAATAAAAGAGTACGTACTCTTATTATCTTAAGCATACATGTATCCTCACAACTACAATAGATAATCAATTCATAGTCATTTCTAATATGAGGATCTACTTTTTCAAATCTTCAAGTATCCGCTTCTCCGTATACTGCTAAGACAATTGAAGCTGAAACAAAATATTAGAAATTTGAGGAAGAGGGTCACTCTTAAAGATTTAATCAATCATTTCTCTTATATAATTGGACACATAAAGTCCACCTATTTCACGGTAAAGCTCCATTAAACCAGTAAGTGTTACTGTTTGGTTTAAAGATTTGTTATGCATGGACCAATAATGAATAAATTATTTCTTATCGTGTGTTCTATTTACCCGGAAAAGAAAAACGGTAAAGTTGAATTTATAGCGTGGTTTATAGATACGTGAATTAAATTTACCTGATAAAGTAAAATGTGAAAGTGGAAACAGAGTAAATAGGGATATTTGAAGGAGAAACAAGCCTGGACTTTAGAATGTTCCCACCGGGATCAAGAAGACAACCTTTATAAAAGAGCTTCGGAGTTTTGCTTCAAATAAAATTGTTCTCGGTCTTTCTTCATGTGTTACAATAGAATGAAAGCCTTTATTTATACTAGAGCTATGGGGTGTATGGTCTACCAATTATGCCCCATTAATCACCGATATTAATGCTACAATCAAAGGTAATAAAAAAGGTGATAACGAATAATAAAGAGATAAAGCCTAATAAAGACTAGTAAGAATTGGAGGAATCTTGGGATATTCTGTAATGTCTCTGTAATGGTTATATCTTAAATTTCTTCTTACCCGGTCACAGGTTCGTATCCGGTGTCAGCATCTTATCCGATCACAAGTTTGTATCCGGTGTCAGCATCTTATCCGGCCACAGGTTTGTATCAGGTATAAACATGGTTGAATCACTGCTGAATGGCACGTGTTGCTTCCTAATTCACCCATCTTCTCAAATCGATATTTACCGTATATAGATAGTCCCCTCACTTTTCGGTTACTCGCTATGATATGTCCGGGAAGTAGAAAATTTTACCCTTTCCACCCTCGTCGCTGCCTCATTAAAAACTTTACCGAAAAAATTCAGTCTGGACAAAAATCGGGCAAAGGAAAAAAAGATGCAGAACTTAGGGATTCAGATGTCAACTCTACTACCTATTATTCATTCGTCGATGACCAGTTGGAGCTGAAGAAACGCCGCCATCGTTGAATGCTTGATCTTCGTTTTTAGTATTCACCCAAAACTTTTAATCTTAGAATTTTTGACTCTAGGGTTTTTAACTGTACCCAAAATTTCTCTTTGAGTTTTGACCCTTGGGTTTTAGTTGTATTGAATTTTTTTTTTGAGTTTTTAGTTGTACCCGAAACTTTTCTTTGTGTTTTGCAACTCAAAATCTTTTCTTTGAGTTTTGACCCTTGATTTTTTAGTTGTAGCCGAAAAGTTTTCTTTGAGTTATGACCCTTGGATTTTTTGGTTGTACCCGAAAAGTTTTCTTTGAGTTTTGACCCAAGGGTTTTTAGTTGTATACTCGAAATTTTTCTTTGAGTTTTGACTTCTGGGATTTTAGTTGTACCCGAAAATTCTTCCTTGAGTTTTGACCCTTCGGTTTTTAGTTGTACCCAAAAACTTTTCTTTGAGTTTTGACCCTTGGATTTTCAGTTGTACCTGAAAAATTTTATTTGAGTTTTGGCTCCTGGATATTTAGTTGTGCCCTAAAAATTTTCTTTGAGTTTTGACCCTTGGGTTTTTAGTTATACTCGAAAACTTTTCTTTGAGTTTTGACTCCTCGATATTTAGTTGTACTCGAAAATTTTTCTTTGAGTTTTGACTCCTGAATTTTTTAGTTGTATCGGAAAACTTTCATAATGTCACAATTTTGATAAAGTACGGAAATTTAATGCATCCGGTAAACCTTACGATTGGGAAACAAACCATCCGACCTTTAGCCATTTGAATGAATGACTTTATAAGAGAGGGCCCTTATGTTTACGGTGCTTCTGAAGAGGACGTCTCCTGTTCATCCGAGAATAAATGTTTGGATTTGTAATCCTTTTTTGCTTCTAAGTATGAGCAAATATTAAGAATAGTTTTGTTCATTCAAACATATATTAAGAATATTTTTAGAAAGTGCAAGTTTTGTTTCATTCCATTCCTTGAACGTACATAAGTTTTTATAACTTTACATATATAATTTTACAGGAAATGGATAAAAATACATTGCAAGAAAATTGCGATCGGGCTAACATTTATTGGGTCTAGCCGTTTCTTGATTCTAATTCCTTTTTTTTTCCGGACTGATCTAGCAGTCCCCAATCTTTTATCCAGCAGTCCCCAGTCCTTTTCTTTATATCGTGGTTTATAGACACGTAGATTAAATTGATATGATAAAGTAAAATGTGAAAGTGCAAACAGAATAAATAAGGATAATTGAAGAAGAAACAAGTCTGGACTTTAAAATGTTCTCGTAGGGATCAAGAAGACAACCTTTATAAAAGAGCTTCAGAAAAAGAATAATAGTTTTTTGTTCTCAATCTTTCTTTCTGTGTTATAATAGAATGAAAGGCTCTATTTATCTAATGCTATGGGGTATATGGTCTACTAACTATGCCCCCATTAATAACCAATATTAATCCTACAATCAAAAGTAATAAAAAAGGTGATAAAGAATAATAAAGGAAAATAAAGCATAATAAAAACTAACAAAAGTTGGAGGAATCTTGGGGTCTTCTGTAACGTCTCTGTAATGGTCATATCATGAATTGCTTCTTACATGATCACAGATTCGTATCCGGTGTCAGCATCTTATCCGATCACAAGTTTGTATCCGGTATCGGCATCTTATTCAGCCACAAGTTTGTATCCGGTATGAACATAATTAAATCATTGCTGAATGACACATGTTGCTTCCTAATTCACACATCTTTAGAGATCGGTTTTTACCGTATACATGTTCAGTTCATTATACTAAAAATTTGATATACAAGATAGTATTTAAAAGCAGCAACAACAACAAAAATCAAGTATAATTCCATAGATGGAATCTATCGGTTTACAAATAACGTTGAATCTTCATAAACTTTGGGAGAGTATTCTAAAAAGGCTTCTAGGAAAAGACAAGGATAATTTTATCCTTCTTGGATACTTTATTTGCTTATAACTGACTATTATACATATATGTACAGATTAAGGAAATTTTTCTGCATAAATAAAAATCGTCAAATGCATATTGAATCATATAAGGATACGTAGATTTTATAAGAAATAATGTCCTTTATTTCTAGACGAAAGCTAAACAAATCAAAGTACTACTTAATAATAATACTAGGTGGTCTGTGCCCGTGCTTTGTACGGGTGTATATCTGAGATCCTTTACAAAAGAGATCTGATATCGAGAAAGATAACTTCATATTTTACGGAAAAACCCCCCCATCAAAATGACTAATATTAACATAATACGTGTCACAATCCAAAATTCCTACGGCCGTGATGGCGCCGGACACCAAGGTCAGGCAAGCCAAAATATTAATTAATTGAAATAACTTTTCGTTTTAAAATAATTATGAAAACACTTCCTTTCACTTCATTACATAATAACCAAATAAAAGTCTGTTAATTAAAACAATGGTTTAAAGATTTCACTCAAGCAATTATATTTCAATACATATCCCAGAACCCGGTGTCACAAGTACATGAGCAATTTCTAAGAATTCAACAATCATTACAAGCCTGTCCAAAATACAACTGGACAAGGAAATTTAAATGAAATAGATACAGTACGAAGGAGACTCTGTCAGCTGAGGATCGCCTCCGGATGATGCAGCTCGCCTAAGTCCTCCACATTGCTATGAAAGTACCTGTGCAATAAAAATGCACAGCAAGTGTAGCAGGAGTACAAAAATAACATGTACTCAGTAAGTCGCCCGCCTAACCTCAGAGAGGTAGTGACGAGAGGTCAAATTAGACACTTACTAAAGGTCAATTTAAAATATTTAAGAGTGACACTAAGCATGATTATCATAGGCAATTCATTAAAATCAGGAATAAACATTTTCGACTCCGTTCACGTTTAACACTTTATATCTTCGTCATATTAATAACAATTAATCAACATGGTGATTTAATCAAATGACAATTTATCGACGGGAAGGAACAACTTCTTCCAAAATCTTTTTGATAATTTTAAATCTCTGTCATTCAATTGACAACCTGATATTTCAGGCCAGTAATCAGGCAAATCATAGCAACTACGCAGTAAATACCATGTGCAAGCAATGCCGAGGGTCGAACGGCGTAGACCAACAATAATAAACTGTGCACTGCCGAAGGGTCGATCGGCTCGAACTATAGATGCATCTATTTTTCCCCGCTCGCGAATCGATCATGCGACACGGTCAACATAAAAATAATAAGGCTAGCCTGCTCGCGAATCATACCTGCGACTCAGGTGCTCATATGTACACATATTCACATAATACATCCTTATTTTTATCAAGAAGCAGTTTTTCTCATGAGAGTGGTAAAAATCCTTTTTAAAGGGAACATGAAATATAGGTTTTGAAATCTTTGTTTTTGAAACTCATTTGTCAAGTTTAATGATACTCCATGACACAACCCAGTCCATGTACACATATATCCACAGCGGAACCAATTTTCTTTCTAGAAGATTAACAATATGAACTCTAGCTTTCTTTTACATATTCAATTACGTCTTCGATTATATTAGCAGTTTAATATTACAAGCAAGATTACAGGTATAACACGTAAGGCATGCTAGTGGGTCCTAGACTATTCGGACATGGCATAATAGTAGCTACACACGGACTCCCATCACCTCGTGCGTATGTAGCCCCCGAAGATAATAGCATGTATTGAATTAATTCACCTAGGGGGACGATTCCTCCTCACAAAGTTAGAAAGGAGACTTACCTCGCTCCGAAATTCCCCCACCGGCTTCCAAGCCCATACAATGACTCCAACGGACGCACAATGCTCCGAAACTACCACATAATGGCAAAGCAATGAAAATTCATCCTAATACTCACAACAAATTCAGATTATATACTTTCCCAACCCCGCTCGGAGAAAAAAAACCAAAATTCCCTTGGGTCTACGTGCCCGAAAATTCGAAATTCTCGAAGATACATTCTACCCATAGCCCTACTAGTTCAATCATGCAATTTACTCTACATTCCATACTCAAATTCGTGGCTAAATTCCAAATTTGCATTTTCTAGGTTTTTCTTCAAAAACCCCAATTTCCCCCACAATTTCCCATATCAAACTTATGCAATGATCTTGTATTTAACTTGGAAATGAGAAAGAATCACTTACCTCTTAATGCTTGGTGAAAATATCCCTTTGAAATCCTCCAAAATTGCCCCAACCAAATGAAAACTGAGAGAGAAATGACACAAACCCGACTTTAAAACTTTCTGCCCAGGCTTCTTTCGCACCTGTGATCCAATGGCCGCTCCTACGGTTCCGCACCTGCGGAAATTCCATCGCAGGTGCGGCTCTGACTTGACCCAGCAAATTCCCACTCCTGCGATCCCCTCTTCGCACCTGCGATTCCATAGGTGCGACCAATCTTCCACACCTGCGGCCTCCTCACCTCCAGCCCCAATCTCGCACCTGCGGCGCCCTTAGCCCCACCTACGGTCAAAGCCTCGCAGGTGCGATTACACTAGATGACAGCAACCTTCAGCCTTCTCCAACTTCAAATATTGATCCGTCAATCACCCGAAATCCACCCGGGCCCCCCGAGACCCTGTCCAATCACACCAACATGTCCCAAAACATGACACGGACTTGATCGAGCCCTCAAATCACATCAAACAATGCCGAAATCATTAATCACACTCAAATCCTATTCTTTAAGAACTTAGAATTTCAAACTTCTACATCTGACGCCGAAACCTATCAAATTACACCGATTGACCTCAAATTTTTCACACAAGTCATATTCAACATTACAGACCTGCTCCAACTTCCGGAATCGCATTCCGACCTCGATATCAAAACTTCCACTTGCGGTCGGATTTCTCAAAAACCTTCAAATTTCTATCTTTAGCCAAATGACCCCAATATGACCTACGGACATCCAAATTCACTTCCGATCGCGCTCCCAATTCCAGAATCACCATACGGAGCTATTCCCAGACTCAGAATCCCAAACGGACATCAACCTCGCTGATATGCACTTCAATCCTAAATTCATGAAATTCTTCTAAAATGCTAACTTACACGATATACGCCGAAGCACTCCAGGGTTATCCAAACCCCGAGTCGGACATACACCTAAGTCAGAAGTCATTATACGAACCTGCTGGAACCTTCAAATCCTGATTCAGATGTCGTTTACTCAAAATTCCAATCTTAGTTGATTTCCCCAACTTAAGGCTTCTGAAATGAGAATTTTCTTTCCAAATAAATTGTAAACTTCCTGGAACTCAATTCCGTCCACGCCCACGGGTCATGATACTTTAAACGAAGCTGCTCACGACTTCAAACCGCTGAACGATGCGCTAGAGCTCAAAACGACCGGTCGGGTCGTTACATTCTCCCCCACTTAAATCGAAGTTCGTCCTCGAACGTGCCAAGAACTGCTCTGGAGTTACCTGAAATCACTGTTTAACACCTCGAGCACCTGCCCGTGCTACCACAACCCAGCTGAGCACATTAGCTTGATCACACCTGAAGATTTCTTCTCTTATCCATACAATAATCTTAGAATTCATTCACACACCTAAAATTTCTTTGCCAGACCTAGTTCCAACATATAAACACCGTATCCACTACCACACGATATACCAGAACATGACCGCATACCTTTGCTGAATAAGCACCATGCACCGTATAACTCATCATTTGCCCAAGATGACACTCCCTGAACCTTAATATCCAAGATTCCACGAATCTGATGCTCCCAATGAACCTCATAACAAATATACATACACCCTGCTATAATTCCAACAATACCCCCACAATGGAGGAAATGTGCAGAAATTCATACTCAACTGCAGAGTTAACAAATCCTTGAATACCTCATCTTGACTAGAATTATCACTTCATTATGAAACTGAATAATGGTATTTTTTATTTAATATACACTTCACATAACCTTATCGCACTGATCCCTGATTCGATAATCTCGTCTCAGCCAGTATGAACTGCTCAGACAACAAATAACCCCAACATGACCAACAACCTCACATGATACCACATCGCGCTAATAAGCCATAACTCGATCATGATAATAAGAAACAACTCAGGACAGAACTATTCAGCTCACGCAACTAATATGAATTCTTACCAGAAAATAGGAAATAAAACACAAGAAAATAAATACATATTAACCCTTCTCATCATCACACTGTTGCGGCGTGCAACACGATCCGAATAACATACCCGTGGCGACGTGCCATGATCACGCTCAACTATGTCTAATAAAAGACTAAGCGGGCGTTGCAAATATAATCCGGGGTATTATGCCCAGAGTCGATCCCACAAGGAATTTACGTATCACGCAAGCTGTTAGAATACTCAACTGTCACTTGATGTTATTTAAATTACTAAAACTAAAGATTAACTACGCTAAGGTGTAAACAATTGTAATACAGATCTAAGGTTATGGTTTCCCCCCGTCAGTGAATTTACTGCTCGGATACTTCATATAGTTTGATTAGTTGTTTCTATCAATCATGAACAATCTATCTACCATAAATCTCTCTCAAGTAATTATGATAATTACTAGACGCACTCTCACAAGTTACGCTAGCTAGATTGCATTACAGTTCACTTTAGATTGCA
>ML306686.1:0-10241 GCA_005239505.1 Nicotiana paniculata
TATATATATAAGCTACATTCGATATAATATTAGCTAATGCACTTATACTTAGTGCATAGTATATCGTAAGTATATATATATTATATATATAAACTACATTCGATATAATATTAGCCAATGCACTTATACTTAGTGCATAATATAGCGTAAGTATATTTTTTATATATATATATATATATATATATATAAAAGCTACATTCGATATAATATTACCTAATACACTTATACTTAGTGCATAATATAGCATAAGTATTTATATTATATATATATAAGCTACATTCGATATACTATTAGCTAATGCACTTATACTTGGTGCATAGTATAGCGTAAGTATATATATATAAACTACATTCGATATAATATTAGCTAATGCACTTATACTTAGTGCATAGTATAGCGTAAGTATATATATTATATATATATATAAGCTACAGTCGATATAATATTACCTAATACACTTATATATATATATATATATATATATATATATATATAAGCTACATTCGATATAATATTAGCTAATGCACGTATACTTAGTGCATAGTATAGCGTAAGTATATATACTATATATATATAAGCTACATTCGATATAATATTAGCTAATGCACTTATACTTAGTGCATAGTATAGCGTAAGTATATATATTATATTTATATAAGCTACATTCGATATAATATTAGCTAATGCACGTATACTTAGTGCTTAGTATTACATTCGATATAATATTACCTAATGCACTTATACTTAGTGCATAGTATATCGTAAGTATATATATATAAGCTATATTCGATATAATATTACCTAATGCACTTATACTTAGTGCATAGTATAGCGTAAGTATATATATATTTTATATATATAAGCTACATTCGATATAATATTAGCTAATGCACTTATACTTAGTGCATAGTATAGCGTAAGTATATATATTATATTTATATAAGCTATATTCGATATAATATTAGCTAATGCACGTATACTTAGTGCTTAGTATTACATTCGATATAATATTAGCTAATCCACTTATACTTAGTGCTTAATATATCGTAAGTATATATATATAAGCTATATTCGATATAATATTACCTAATGCACTTATACTTAGTGCATAGTATAGCGTAAGTATATATATATTTTATATATATAAGCTACATTCGATATAATATTAGCTAATGCACTTATATTTAGTGCATAGTATAGCGTAAATGTGTGTATATATATATATATAGACACACACGCACGCTTCGTAGTACTATTACAAAAGTATTAACGGCTTACATTTATATTATTTTGATAGTATATACAAAAGTGATTTTTAATTTTGATCATTGTTGACCTGAATAGAGACCAACTTTGGTCGCTAATTATACATGAATTTAATTTAGCGACCAAAGTTGGTCGCTATCTACCTACCCTTTAATTAGCGACCAACGTTGGTCGCATATTTTAAATTATATATATTTATATTTTATAGTTTTTTAAAATAATAATATAATTATTAAAATTTTGTAGGTGGGTCCCATTTTAGCGACCAACATTGGTCGCTAATCTCAGTAAATCTTTGATCAAGCAAGTCTGACCAGTCCAGTCAACATTTTGACTAAGGTAGTGACTAAGTAGCGACCAACCTTGGTCGCTAATTTGCTTCAACTATTTATTTTATTATTTTTGCTAGTTTAGCGACCAACTTTGGTTGCTTTTCGCGACAAACCAACTTTGATCGCTAAAGTTTGGTCGCTTTTTTTCCGGAATTCTAGTAGTGTAATTAGATTGTTAAGCAGATCTGATAGATGATTAATATTAATAAAATTCATGAAGCTGACATATAAACGAGCCAATCACATTCAAGATGACTATAGTGACAAAGAAGAAGCATGAGTAGTGAAACTCCCAGAAGATAACTCAAAGACAAATGCTATGGAACTGTAATGGTTCAATAGATTGGTAACATGTAAGTTTATAAACGGCCACCGGTGGAAGTTAAAAAAAACTCCAATACATTGAATAGTTATAGGAAGTTGAAAAGCAATTCTACGCATTGAATATGTTGTAGTAAGTGGCAGTTATAAAACAATTAATCCACCAGTGTCTATACCTAGTTACGTGATTCATTATTGCAAAACTTTATCATTTATAGGAAATGTTTGGTGGAATTTCATGTAGATGTTCGTAACATGCAACGGAAGACAATAACAATTTTAGGAAAAAAAGTTTGTGTTTAAATTTATTTACATATCAAAGATCGAATCTAAGATTCACCTGGTTAAGAAAGTCTCGTTTCAAAATTTCTTCGCTAGTGCGAAAACTCTATGCATATTCACACACCGAGACCGATCTTTGCTATCAACTCTTTGATCAATGAAACCCGTGCACAAATTAAATGAAATATTGTTTTGAAATTTTTCTCAAAAATCTCAACTCAAAGATAGAAGAACAAGAAATATTTTTCTTGTAATGATATTTTCTCTCTTGGCTTGTGTTGCACTCTCACTTTCACAAAGTGTTTTTCTTCTCAAGACTTGCTTGCGGCTCCATAACCCTTTATATAGATATAGCATCACCTATAAAAAAAAAAAAAATTGGTTGAGGTAATGATTTACTTAGGATAAGAATTTATTAAAAAATAACTTTTGGAATTTTTCTAAATAAAAATCGGTTATATATATATATATATATATATATATATATCCTCGACAACGAGAATTTAGAGTATATTGTATGGCCGCACAGTATTTTATGATTTTCGGAGGAATTTATAGCATCCATATGCTAATGTGTAATGTGCTGCCTGGTGACAAATCACCAACTCAGGAGTCCTTGAAAGCCTTGGTCTACGGAACTGACATATACTTGTGCCAATGCATGCATCATCTGTCTTTCTTAACACCCGGAAAACTATATGCCTCTATAGTAGCCTGCAATGGAATGCAGTTATTTCTGACGGATAGCTATGTTAGCTAAGAGAAATAATTTATTTTTCTATTCCAAATAGAAAATTTCAATTCGTCCACAATATTAATTATATCTCTGTACTAGTAAAGAATATAATAATATTTTATTTGGACTAATAACTAAGTTTACTTGACTAATTAAATTCTTTAATTTAATTATCAAATAATAAAGTAATTAATCCTTTAGTAAATATCAGAACACGCATTAGTATGCGACCTCATAGGTTAAATACTAAGCCAGTAATAAATTGATCACGTCGATATACTAATCAAGGGTTGTGTCTAACAACACTCTTTAACGAGCAGATAGAATGAAGTATACAATTTATTCTCAAGAACTAATAAAAGAATAATGTAATAGTTCCTTCTGTCCTTATAGTTCTGAGTCACCCTAGGATATGGTTTAACTGTCAAATCTTAATAGGCGACCAACTCTGAGTTCAAGTCAAATATAATCGACCATTGAATGACCTAAGAATCTCTTTTCTTCTTTCATTCAATTGCACTGACCAAGGTCTTAATTTGGTTGTTTGTAATTCATGACAACATGGAGCTTAAACTCATTACAAAGAGTTGACAGATTCCATCTTGGCCAATCACTAATTCTACAAGTATTTAATCGTATCCATTATCTTTTCAACTATCGTCCTAGGGTCATAGTGTCTAGTATCAAAGCACAATAAATAACTTGTCAATTACTATGGCGATCTCAAGTCAAAGGAAACTCTTACATCACATTCTTCAAGAGAATATCCTATTGACATTTTATAGTAATTCTAATTATTAGGAATTACTAGATGAGTCGGTTCCATGATCATATCTCTATATGCATCATCTATCTATGTGATTTACTTAATGGGATCAACTAATCTTTATCCCATAAAGACAATCACATAAATATTGATCTAACCGGATTACTAATGTCCAAATTAATAATTCTACGATCAAGAACAATTTAAATTAAATTATAAGAAATTTAACTCTCATTATCATGATCTCCATCACAATGTCAAGTCTCAAAATTTAATCAAGGACCTTATCAAATTAATCAAGCAATTAATAACAATGGTAAAAGAATATCAAATGCCATATATTTTTTTATATCAAATAATATTTACAAAAATATGTTCAAATCATCAAATATGAGATTGGACATAGGGCATATCCACTATTTCCCTAACATGTTTTTGGTACAAAAAGCTTATAGAAATAGTATCTAAGCAGGCTTAAAATAGTCATTCAACTTCTAGGGGGTAATTTAGTAATTTAACTTTAACTTTGAGGCTTCCCACTTATAGTGGCGTTTGGACATAACAATTGTAAAATTACAAAAAAAGGTGAAAATGTTTTTCAAGTGAAAATAGTATTTGAAATTTCGAGTTGTGTTTGATTATTAATATAATTTTGGGTTGTTTTTAAAGTTTTGTGAGTAAAATTTTTGAAAAATAGTTTTTTGGAGTTTTTAAAATTTTTAAAAATTTACAAAATACATATTCAAGTGAAAATTAAAATTTCTATGAACAAACGCTGATTTAAAAAAAAAAATTAGAAAAAAAGAAAAAAGTTTCTTATGTCCAAATGGGCTCATAATATAGTGTGATGAATGGTGGTCAAGGAGACAAACATACGGTTGCTCCAGATATAGTGAGTGGAAATTTATACGTCACGATTGATTTTGACTATTGGTTCCCCCTACATATCTGACAATATCAGAGAGAGTAAAATAGGTTAGAGGACCACCTCCGTATATCTTTGTCCGTTTTAATTTATGTTATAAAGTTTGAGTAGATACAGAATTTAACGAATAAAATAAAACTTCCAAAATTTATAATCATAAAACATATCATGGTTGATAAGATATTTAAGACTTGTGATATTAAACCTTTTATAACATTTTTTAGTTGAAAAAACTTTTCATTAAAAGTTAAATGTAAAAGTTAAGTTGAATTATTTTAAATTTAAAAAGTTATTATTTTTAGGGGTGTTCATGGTTCGATTTGAATCAGTTTTTCTCTAAAAAAAAATCAAACCAAGTAAATTGATTTTTTTTAATATTGGAACCAAATCAAACCAATTAAGTCGGTTTTTTATCGATTCGATTTTTGTCGGTCTTGATCGATTTTTCGGTTATTTCTTAAATATGAGACATACACTACCAAACACATATTCCGAAGACTACACTTTCAATGTAACATTATCAAACCAATTGCTTTTTGAGAAATCTATTATTTACCAAGATATATTGATGATAATTGAATCAATAACTGATGAATAATTTAAGTACTCAACTAAAAGTCGATTATTTTTAACATAAAATAAATTCTTGTACTTAACAAAAGAAAAGTACCAACCAAACTAGAATGTAAAGGCAAGGAATTAGATTACTATAATAGTAAAAAAATTAAATTACAAATATAAACGACTAATATGAACCATAAAATTTTAGAAACTTTATATAAATATATATATATATATGTGTGTGTGTGTAGTAATAAATTTAGAATAGCTGCTTCTATAGTCGGTTTGGTTCAACTTTTGATTAAAACTAAAACTAAATCAAATTTAATTAATTTTTAAAATTCAAAATTAAAATCAAATCAACCCTAAGAAGCATCAGTTTTTTTGATCAATTTAGTTCGATTTTCTTGAATATTTATGAATTATTCATAGAACAAACTAACAGAATATTGGCCACATAAAATTGGAGGGAGTATTTATTTAGTAACTAGAACTGTGAAGCTTGCCCTTTTCGGTATTTACATAATTAGTCAACTTTGAGTACACGGTCGTTTTTTATGGTTTGCGAGCAAAGCTAATACTAAAAAATTACTGTATATCTTAAGAAAGCGGTGAAAATCTTTGGTCATGGAACTCAAGCTGACCGAAGGGAGCCCTACATATAGCATGTATTGGACCGTGGAATATAGCCAATGCAGAGTCTGCAACTGTTTGGATAAGCTTGCTCTGTATTATGACTTTTGACAACTCAATTCCTCTTTTTTTACCTTTTCTTTTTCGCTTTCGCACAAATCTCTATGATCTCTCTTCCCTAACATCCTCGAATGTTTAATACTACTACTAATTCACAAAATATTTTCATCCAAAATGAGTTGTTTTATTATTTTTTCCTTTTTGTTTGTTTAGTGAATCAAAACTCTTTTCGAAAAATATTCTAACTTTTTATGTTACTCTCCTTAACCTTTTCCCTTCAAAGGCTCTATATTTTCTGTGTTCCCCTCTTCTCTCGAATAGCCAACGTTTTCAGGATTTAATTTATTTCAAAAATTTAATTATTATTCTTAAAATTCACGTATACTCAAAAAAAATCAATGTGCTTCTTTATTTGTGGTATAAAAATAACATTTAAAATTTGTGCGCTATAAATAAAAAGAAAATATAAATTAGTACTCATTTTTATTATAATTTTTTTTGTCCACACAGATGGACCGACTAACATTCTGCCAATATTTTATGTCTTTATGTTTTTCAGATTCTGACATTTCACTTGGCTTTTGCTTTTTCCGTCTTCATCGGCCTCCTCTAACCTCAAATATCACCAAGAATGTGTGTCTTTGCGGAGGAAAAGTACAATGAATGGTGAATGTTGACTGAAAATAAATAAACCAAGCTAGCTACTTCTTTTCTGAAGGTTAATTTCACCACTCTTGTTCAGGTAAGAAATTAAACTCTCCCTTGTTTGAAATAATTATGCAGATTCTTCCTCCTTTATCTGTGTGTGCGTGCGTGTTGTGTGTTTATTTGTTTCCTTAAAATGGGTACAATTATTTTCTCGAATTCTTTTTATATACCAAAGAGTCGATGCTTAAGTTTGAGTTAGCTACAAGATTTTTCTTACGGTCACATTACAGCCGTTAAAATGATAATATGATATTTCTCTGGCATTAAAAAGGTTTGATTCTCTGTTAATTAGCGATTCTGAACGTATACATAAGTGAATGTAGATCAAAATTGTGATACTCATGCATCTATAACTACGCTACACTTTAACATATGCATGCATCCAGTTTAGGAAGATAATTATAAAATAAGATAGAAGCATAAAAAATCTTGAAGCACAATATAATCATTAATGGCCACAATACAAGATATATATGGTTAAGAGAGACAGATGCACCATCTTTCTTTCACCATAAATTTTCAACTTATGATGTTAAATATGTCTAAACATATATAGCTATAAGGTTTAAGTTCAACTTAAGTTTTTTTTAAATTTAAAAAGGAATTCTTTATTTTAAATAATATTAAAAAGAAGATAAATTCATATAAATTAAATCGGAAGGAGTATATGATATTCATCCTCAAGTAAGATCATTCATAAATAGGGAGATGTACGTTATTTAGATACAATTACGAATGAAGGTTAGTAATAATGTTAGCCGATGAGATGTCATAATTCGTGGCTACAGCTTTCGACTACTGGTTGGCTAACCACATGACATGGACATGAAATTCTCCTCTTGTACTAGATTGATTTGCCGTGTCGGCGCATCTTGTCTCATTTCAAATATGGAGAAATTTTAAAAAATTTTTACTAAATCCACAATATTCCCAAATCCAATACTACTATCAAAACAAGGAAATATTACTCCAAAAAAATAAATATAAGGAAGTTAAAGAATCTCGTGCTATTAGAATGTGATGAATAAATCATAATCAATTGGCAGCACAAAAGCATCCGACTGTCCATGTAACTTAAAGGATCTGAATTTAGACAGGAAATCACTAGATATATGTGAATGGCGAACTAATGCAGGGTTGACAGGAATACGACTCTTTTGTTCCATCAGTATGGACACAACAATAATGCAGTATAATCCTACAAGTAGGATCTGTAAAGGGTAGTGTATACGCCAACCTTATCTCTATCTTAGAGGGACGAGAAGTTGTTTCCGATAGATCCCTCACACAAAAAGATAAAAAGAGACAATAAAACAGTAACATCAACAGAAGCCAAAAAGATAGTACTACCGACTTAAGAATAAGAAAAATAAGTGAAACAAGCAATATCAATAATCAGTAATAATGATAAGGTACTAAAAAATATTGGAGCCGAGAAATAGTATGAACACAACATGTACCACTAGCATATTTAAACAAGACACTACTAGTCTTACGCCCGGTACAAAGTAGGAAAAATGATTAACTATCTACTAACCTTCAACCCTAATGCTCGACTTCCTATCCAGGGCCATATCCTCAGTGAGATGGTAGTGTCATGTCTTGCCTGATCACCTCTCCCCAATACTTCTTAGGCCTCCATCTACCTCTTTTCATACCCGCCAAGGCTAACGGGTCGCACCTCCTTACCAGGGCATCTAGGCTTCTTCTCTGCACGTGCCTGAACCATTTAAGTGCCGCTTACCACATTTTGTCTTTCATGGGAGCCACGCTCACATTCGCCCGAATATCTTCATTCCTAATTTTATCCAACCTTAATATATCCGAATATTCATTTTAACATCTTCATTTCTACTACTTTCATTCTTTTAAAAATGCTACTTCTTGACTGGCCAGTACTCTGTCCTTCGGTATAGATAAAGTGACACAAATCAATTTGACAAAACTTTGTTCTCCAATATGGAGAGCAATCATAAGCTACGTGTTGGGAGGTAATAACTTTATGAATACTTCAAATTTAGTCTTCTTAATCTTGGAATGACCATTTTGTCTCGTTGCTCCCAAAAGATTGACCAATAGCCGATAGGAATTCTTTTTTTAATACACACATGCATTTTGTTTATGTTTTTTCTTTTCCATTGAGGACAAATCACATCGCAATAAAAAATCATCCACTCAATGATGACGTGGGTTGAATTATGTAGGATTTAATTTATATATATACTAACATTGTAATTTAATTTTTGCCTTACTCGTGTATTTTTAAAATTGTTACACTGTTAGAGCATATGAAGCTAAACAAATCCCAGACTCACCACTGTGCAAAAACAAATCTTTACCCAATAGGGTGTATAGCAAACATTAGTTTTCTCGTTACAATTTTAACCTTCTCCTTCATTCTCCATTGGAGAATTTCCCGCCTATTGTAATTTTAATCGTTCAATTGGAATATCTTGAGTTTTCATGCTTGCCTACACAAATATATTATCTTTTGTCTAATCAATTGAGATAAGAGTGTGAGAATACGTCGGCCTGTGACATGAGCGTCCAAATCTACGCAAGAGACTCACCAACAGAATATGTAGATATTCAAAAGTAAAAGTTTCAAATCCCTTTAACTTTGGTCATATCTGTAGTAGGACTCTCAGCTTAATTATGCATTTACCCTATTTATCTCATACTCCCTTCGGTCCACAATAAGTGATTTTTTGGCTTCTTTTTTGTGGTTCAAAATATCTGATTTTTCCAGATTTTAAGAATGAATTAATTGCTTTTTTTCCTACATTGCTGTTGGAGTATATGTTATTAGTATTTATGTGAAAAGATAGTAAAGGTTAATATGGTCAATTTCATTACTAATTAATCTTAAAAGGTAGATTTCTTAATCTGTGTGAAAACAGCCAAAAAATTACTTATTGTGAATCGGAGGGAGTAGCTATCTTTGCACACACCTCATGCACATCTGTAAAGTGGGAAGTACTTCAGAATTTATGCATATAGTGGGAAGTACTTCACTGAATACATATAGTGGTAAGCTGATCAAAGATTTACTACCTCAATATCATCCCAGGGTAGAACCTGGCAAGTTTAGTTATTAAAAGGACAAGTACAAATTTGGGATGTTTTAAAAAGTGGCGTGAAGGTGGGAGGTAATAATTAATGACGGGCGGATTTATAGCCCCAATCGTGGACACAACCCATGCTCTCACTATCAAATTAGGTATTTTATGTAAATGTTTTCTAGAATTAGTCTAATATTATCTGTAGGCACCCTGCTCCAAAAAAATTGAATGATGCACTTAGTTGAATATTAAATTATTTACCTTGAGGAGGGTTGATTCCCACTTACTACTTTCTTTTTTCTATTCTTTTTAGTGGTGCATCCATATTTAAGAAATCCTAGATTGCCTATGATTAATGAGCCCTAAAAACACTTAACGTTGGATTTCTGGATCACCACCAGTTTCAGCCAGAGCTGAAATTGTTTTAAGGACAATATGAAATGAGGGTTCTTCATTTGTCAAAAATTGGATTATCAATTGAAATGCTTCATCCAAGTATTCTTTCAGAAATAATATTCACTTCATCATGAGTCTCCCTTAATTACTATATATTGCCCCAACAATGTACACCTGCAGTACATATATATTT
>ML306686.1:10278-34003 GCA_005239505.1 Nicotiana paniculata
GGGGGGGGGGGGGGTTATTGTAAAGATGAACAAAGGTACATAATCTCAACATCTTTAATAATTGATTAGAATGATGAGAAATAAAACAACTAACCTACATATATCTTTTATCCCAGTAAAATGAAAAAAGAGACTTGGAGAGGGGTAGTATACACAGACCTTACCCTATCTTGTACGGGTAGATAGTCAGCCTCTCAATAGACCCTCGGCTCAAGAAAATGAAAAGCAACAATAGTAACTAAAGTAAAACAAAGGTTTAAGGATGGAATTTGTACATAAACTTTGCCCAAGAGTATAACTAGTTAAGCTTCATGGGACACCTTCGTGTGTGGTAAAGAACTAGAACCAGCTTCTATTTTGCCCAAGAATCAAACATTTATTATATAAGCTTTCTGTCAAACTAGCTTCTATTTCAGCTCCAATTATATGAGTAGTAAAAGAACTCCAACCAGCTTCTGTGTTAGCTCCAATTATATGAGTGGTAAGGAAGTTCAAACAGTTAGCTTTTTCCCATCTATTTTGCTAAATAAACCACTCTATTTGTAAACTTCTGGATGCGAAATATGTTGAGGTCTTCTGCTCTTTAACCTTCTTACTTTCTTCAATTTATTTTTCTTTAGGAGTAATTTTTATTTAGATAACACATAAGTAACTTGCTGTAAAATATGAAGAAAATAGTTTACATGTGATGATAATTATGCATAAAATTATCACGTGTACCTTCCTTATTTTAGTTCTACTATATTTACTAATTGTCCAGAGATTAAGCCTTCCTGTTTTCCATTTTAATTTTGTTACTTTCATGTTTTTCTAGAGACTATATATTTAACAAATACTCTGATTCATCGGCTTTTCATTTGTCTCACCAGATTTGAATTTGTTTGGTTAAACCATAAAAGTGTGGACGCCTATAACAAACATGTGAATACATTAAATCCTTAACATCACATGATATTTTAGCCTTACAAAGTCCATTATCATATGCCATAGGACCAATAGTGCCTATTACTTTAGGAAACATATCTATCAAAGACATAAAAGAGTAGTACTTCCAGCTAAAATTAGAGTCCGTATTTAGGGGATAATTAGTCTATTTCTAATTAAACTCTAAATGCAAATAAGTAAAAAGCTTAATTTTAATAGACAATCTTTTGTTAAGTCTATTTTATGAACTTCATGCCCCCCCCCCCCCCCCCCCCCNATATACACACACATACACATACACATATAAATACACACACAATATTAAATTTTGATTATAACTTGAATAATACAAAAGTGAGAGAAAGAGTAGAGGGTTTACATAACATCTCATTCCTCAGAAATGTCCTTTGAGTGCTTGTCTTTGGATCTAGCAATAGCTGCAAAAGCATAGGTGAACTCACAAGATAGAGTAAGTACAGTATTCAAGAATTAATCAAACAGTTAGAACTTAGAAAGTCAATATTCTGGTGAAACATAAAGAGAAAAATATATAAACAATCGAATTAGGGTAAATAATGAGCAATAACTTTCATTTTCAAAATGTGCTTCTAAAAAGTTTGCAAAGTAAGAGACAGCCGCAAAAGGAATCTCCAATTATGTAAATTAATCATGCAAATAGATTTCAAAATCTTTCATTTTATAGAATTTTTGCTTTCATCTTTAGATAAATCTCCGGAGAATGAGAACCTATACACTAGTAGCAGATTAAAGAAATACGTCATGGGATGAGAAACATCTGGAATTTGACTATATACATAAAACACATATACAATAACAACCCAACATAATTTCAGGGTAATGTGTACGCACACTTCGCCTCTACCTAAGGCTAGAGAAACTGTTTCTGAAAGACCCTCGACATAAAATACATATACGAAATATGAAATAAATTTCAAGAAAACAGAAGAATGGAAAGAGGAAAATTAGATGAAGTTAAGAGAAGAGAGGGATAGTTGGCTGAAGGTGATGACAGAAGCATAGAGAGCACAAATGAATTGAGATGCTTTTGCTGCACAAGTTTAATTAGCATATCATCATCAGTGCTCTCTATCTTCTGTCAACAATTATCACCCTTTTTTTGCCCACTTCCTCTATAATCCTTACCCTAAATTTACATTTTACAGTACCGTTTAATTCTCTCAGGACCAAAAAAGGGATTTTTTTTTTTTAGGGTTTGAGGGGAGGGTGGAGGATTTTGNAGGAAGGGTGCTAGGTCTATGTTAGAAATAGATATTTGGAGGAGTTAACCTATTGAAGTGTAGGAGTGTAGAAAGCTTCTTTTATAGGAAAATAGGAAGTGAGAGAAGATTGAGGGAAAGGTATTCTTGGTAAATAGGGTTACCCCAGTACACCTGTCCCTACTATGTGTGTACTCTCTACTTCAATTTGTTATTGTAACAGTTTTTCACGAGTTGAGTTTAGGTAAAAGGACAGCCAAAGATACACTGCTCGTTTGTTACCATTGATAAAAGATAATTATTCTCGAAATTAAATTTGAGATGAATTTATTCCATATTTAGTTGAGATAAAATCATAAAATTGTCTTATCCTTTCCATATTTATCATGCATGGTTGATATTCACTTATTAACTGTGGTGTTTGAATCAGCTAGTGGTATTTAGATCATCTTATGCGTTCATTGATAATTTCCTATTAAGACTTAGGTAGATTGACGATGGTCTTGTATGAGTTTCATTACTCCTTAGGCCATATTCTTAAAAGCAAAAAATGGGGAAAATATCTCTTCACTAAATAGAGAAACAAAGAGAGTTCCCCTGCTTTTCAATCATAAGATAAAATCCACTAATTGTCTTCTATGGATACTCTTATAGTATTTGATATTTGGATATGCACTAAAAATGTGAATATTTTTTTACCCTTTTTAGAAGATCACTTCCTTTTTTCTAAAAGATTATCATCTTTTTTTTTTTTTAAAAAAGGCAGCCTGCTTTGCGCGGGTTCGGGGAAGGGCCGGACCACAAGAGTCTACCGAACACAGTCTTATCTGTATTTCTGTAAGAGGTTGTTTCCACGGCTCGAACCCGTGACCTCCTGGTTACACATGCAACAACTTTATCAGTTACGCCAAGGCTCCCCGTATTATC
This sequence comes from Nicotiana paniculata, assembly GCA_005239505.1. Lineage (NCBI taxonomy): Eukaryota > Viridiplantae > Streptophyta > Magnoliopsida > Solanales > Solanaceae > Nicotiana > Nicotiana paniculata. The sequence goes on from ML306686.1 coordinate 13,368, forward strand.
ATTTAATGTTTTATAAATAATTACCCATAATTATCTTTTCATGACCTGATAGTGTAAAATCTTTTTTTTTTATGTATATGGAACTAATACTTATATAGAACTTATATTAATTTTTTTTTTAACCGTTCAAGAGTGGAGTTAGAAAAGATGTACGGCGCAGTAATTTATTTACTAGAGTAAATGGGGAGTTTAACTTTTAGACTGACATGAATGGAGGATATGATTTTTCCAATCATTCAAGATCTTGGTGGTTATCAGTATCTTCTGGGCGTGATTTTAATTGGTTAGTACTATATTTGGCCTAGATCCTACAAGTTGAACCATTCATCTGCAGAACATTTCACCGCACTCCCCACAGTTCTCCTTCTAAAAAGATCCTGCTGCAGCTTTATTTGATTTGTACTCTTGACCATGAGCTCGTGGGCAAAATTCTCCATATCTTTCAAGATTTATCACACTTCTCTTTTTTATGGTTTTTCCTTTTTCAGCCATCCTCTAGGCTGGGCTTAATTAGTAAAAAAACCTTTCGTATATAAGAAAATGAGCTTTAAGGCGGGATAGATTGTATCGTTTGCTGTTGTTTCATGATATCATGCACCAACAATATGAAAACTAAACTTACAATATTATAAAGAAAAATTATGATACGGGATAAAATTGTTATGTAAAAAGGTAGGATAAATTATAAAATAAAATTATTTAATAATAATGAAGGGTGAGATGAGAGAAAAAGATAAAGAAACGACACGGCTACACCAAATCGGTCGTTACATAAAGTGACACATATTGTCGTTACGTAATGACAGATTGTACTATACGATACAATAAAATTTAAGTAACAACTAAAACAAACATCGTATTAAAAGTAACAATACGACATAATACAATAGGTAACAACCATCCATACAAGTTGTAATTAACCTTCTAGGCTCTAGCTTTATCCCTGACATGATATATATAACCTAAATATTAGAATAATAACCTACCATAACTTGTTAAATTGCAATCATAGTATAAATTTTTTATATTATATGTGTATATATATAGCTTAAATGTACATTATGAAAGTCAGGAGACTCTAGTGAGCTATATCTGTCAGCGTACGGTATTGTGATCAAATCTGGTAAACTAAGTGGTCCATAGTAAGTTGAATACTGCTGGCTTCCCCTTTCGGTCCAAAACCTCTATGACTCAATATTGAGAGAAATGATGGAGCCTCAATTCTCTTTAGAGAGACGGAGATAAGGTGCAAATGGTTGGTAGCTGAGTGGCAAATGGACGGGTCGAAAATGAGTAATATATGAACTGATAAAATATTCGATCTGCCTTATTTGATACGGCTAGAAAATGGGTTAACCGGTGGATAAAATGAATACTCATATTGTGATCATTTTTGAGTGAATTTCTAGTCTTCTAAATTTGACAAACCGTCAATTTGAGTCTTTGCAAAATAGGGCTGGTTGGAGCCTAAGGCCACTGAGGTAATGACTTTAGGCCCCCAAAATACTTAGGTCCCAAAATATATAAATAATATATATAATATTCAATAATTATGCTCTATTGATAGAGTTTTAAAATTATTTGTATAAAATAGTTATAGTTAAAAGGTTTACACATCTTAAATTGTAGTTACTAGTTGTTTCCTATTTTTAATTTGTTTCAGCTTAAATTGATCTTCTTACCGTGTTAGTTTAGAATAATTTTATAAAAGTTAAATTCATTGGTTATTCACTAAGTATCTATTTTTAAGTAGACAATATGAATCTTATTCATATTTGACCCATTTTTAAAAAATTCATTATCGATCCAGTTTTTAGTGGATATAATAATATGAATGGATAATTATTATTTTTATCCATTTTGCCGCCGCTAAGCAGTAGTGTCGGGTGTCATAAGATGTTGAAAGCAAGCAACTTGGCAAGTGGGAGCTATATATCGTGCAACGAAGCATGTGTTTTCTATGCTATTGACCTACATGATGTTATGACTTTGGAAATCCTGGGGTTGCAAGCTAATGGATGGCAATTTCACAATTATCCCATTTAGGTGTCTACATATATTTTCACAGAAAAGAGGCAGGAAATCGTAGTGTATAATTTTCTATCCACGTTACAATTTAGGCTTATATAATACTCCTAATATTTTTTTTATTTTTTATTTTATTTTTTTTATGAAGTACCCAGAGAGAGGTCCGGAAGGTGTTGTATTCCAAAAAAGGTGCAGTGAGGGGGGCTATACATAGGCGACGCCACATGATCATTAGGGTGGTCAATTGACCATCATTCGTCGAAAAATTACATTGTGTATATGAGTAAAAAATATTATATTTTAGAGGTATATAACACATATTGAACACTCTTTGTCGAAAATTTTTTTCACTTCTTTAAATTTGAATATTCTCAGGGAAATTCTTAATTTCGCCACCGGGGCTATACCTGACCTCAATAACATAATACAACAGGGTGACTTCTAATATTTGTTTCAGATCATAACCTTGGCTTCACATGAAACTCGTGTCATAATTGTTTAGGTTCAAGTTCAATACTTCTCCTGTTTACAGTCAATGGTTTACATTTAGATATGACATTTAATGTCCCAAATAGAGGAAGCACTTGAAAATATGAGCTTGGTGTTTTTTATAAGTCAATATAAAGAGAACTAAGGGTCTCCCACCTTGTTCCAAGACCGATGTCTAGGGGTTTTGGACTTAGTTTCGTGCGATTTCATATAATTTTCTTTTAGTTTAATAAATTTCAGCCACCATATAGGTGGTTTTTATTAATTAAACAGATGATTAAAAGTCCCATGGGCTCCATTGAAAATCTAACAAGTTTCAAATTGTTAAGGAATTCAGATAACCTAACATCATTGCTCTAGAGGATTTCGAACAAGAAACAAATACAGAAGCAACAAACCCAGTATCTTACAAGTACGGTTTGGGAGGCTAATGTGTATATAGACTTTATGTCGATTAGGGGTGTTTTTTTTTCCAATTACCCAGTTGCAATGCTTGGTGAAGTTGTATTCACAAAAAAGTCCAATGATGGGGCCTAGACCTAACCTCAAAAAATACAACTTGGTGATTCCATATCACCCAAGAAACAGAAGGAGATAATTACAGAAGGTTCTCCTTCTGGGAACCAAAAAATTACATCCTAACTAACAAAAAAATTAGCTTTGTCATATTTGGTTCTGATGCTGGGCATTTGCCATTTGTCTAAGAGAAAGTAGCCTTTAGCGTTTCTAGGTAGTTGTTGATATGAGTTGATAGTCATACTGTTGCCCAGGTAGAAGCCAATTTCGCAAGACAATCTGCAACTTGATTGCCTTCTCTGAAGCAATGGTTCACTCTCATATTAGCTTGTTGTATGATGCTCAGCATTCTATCAATCCCTTGCTTGATTTTCAAATTGTTGGTGTCCCTATTTATCACCATGTTTGTAATTACCATAGAGTCGAGTTCGAGAATAAAATTAGTATAACCTTATAGTTTGCACCATTTTATTCCAAACTCTGCAACAAATGCTTCCACAATATTGTTATTATCACACCGAACTGTCATCGAGAATGCCATGATTAGATCACCATGGCTATCTCTAACGATACCTCCTATTCTAGCTTTGTTGCTTTATCTGATGAAGCTACCATCGGTATTAGCTTTGATACTTTCCTGATTTGGTGTCAACCATAGAACTTGTTTCCAACTTTGAATTGGTTTCAATATTTCAATTCTCTAATTGAGAGCTAGCCAAAGGCGTTGATTGTTCCAAGTTGGTATAAGTTTCAAGGTGGCACTTTTGATATTCCAGATTGCTTGATGTACCATTATGTTGAGTTGGAACTTCTTTTGATTATCATATTTGCACGATGTCCACTATTTCCATTTCTTCCAACATATTATTATTGGAGCTATTTGTAAGATCAAGTTATGTACCTTGTTCTTGGAACTTGTTTCCCACCACCTTTTGAAGGTGACCAACACCGGCTCTATTTGATACTTTATCGCCAGTGGATTGCCTATTGTATTCCATGTGAATTTTGCTGCATTGCTTCCATTGAACACATGTTCCAAAGTTTCAACCTGCGGCAAAGTACAACAAGAACATCTAGAGAAAATGTCAGTGCCAAATTTTGCCAATAATATCATCAAAAGGTAATCTCCTTTTAATTAACTTCCAGGATAGAAAGGAGATTTTAAAAGGTATAGAATTATACCAAACCTTACTAATGAAATTATTTTTCTGCTTTTTCATTCTCACTGAATACCAAGCTGAGTTATTGTTGAAATAGCCATCCTCGACTATATTCCAAATTGGGAAGTCGTTGAGATTTCGATTGCCAATATCAACATTGGTAACAGTATCCAAAAGGTAAGGAGGAATTTTGTCTGCTAATTTGTTGGTGTACCAGGATCTATCATAAATAAAGTTTTTAACAAGAAGCTTGGGAGATTTACTAGGTCCTTGAACGACCTTGGCCAATGCATCTTTGCCAGTCCAGTTATCCCACCAAAAACTAGAGTTGCCTGCTTGAATTTTTTAAATAATATTTGGCTCAGCTTTGATCTTTGCTTTCATCAGATTTTTTCAAATGTGAAAGTCAGAGGAAGTCAGAACTTTGGTAACCGTGAACTCTTTTGCAATATTTAGCTTTAAGGAAAGTGGCCAAAAAAGATGGTTGTGTCCTGAATCTCTACCATATTCTCAGAGTGAGTCTCTGTGATATCTTCCATTCTCCTTACCCCCACTCCACCCTTACCCTTAGGTAGACAAATTCTATTCCGTGCAGACCAGTGATAGTTGTTCTTTACTTCAGAGGACCCCCAGAAAAAATTGTTGATATGTTTTTCCATAAGCTTGATGATGCCTTTGGGTGGGTTCATAGAAGATAATATATGAGTATAATATATGAGTAGGGAGAGACTGAAGAACATGTTTGATTAAGACCATCCCCCCTATAGGATAACATCTTCCCCTGTCAACTGTTAAGTCTTTTCACAATCTTGGCTAACATGACATCAAATAGGCTGATTTTCTTCCTGACATGATATATTGGACATCCGAGATAATTGAAAGGAAAGCACTTGTCCTAAATCCAGAAGCTCTTCTGATTCTGTTGATTCTACTATCAGAGGTGTTTGGTGTAGTATCAAAGAAACTCTTGTCATTGTTCACTTTTTGGCATGATGTTTTTTCATACCTTCTTATCTGACTCTTAATGAGTATGATAGATTTCTTGTCTCTTCTAGTGAATATCATTACGTCATCAGCATAAACAAGGTGCGTAATGATAGGACCTCTTTGCTCCATAGTAAATGGCGTGAAGTTGTTATGTGTAACAAATTTGTTTAAGGATCTGGAAAGTACCTCAACACCAATAATAAACAAGGAAGGAGATAGTAGGTCACCTTGTTTGAGACCTTGCGATGATGTAAAGAAGCCTTTTCTAGTACCATTAATCATGATAGAATACAACACTTCAGTTACCAATCTCCAGATGATATCAACCCAGGCTTCTGAAAAACCAAATTTCTTCATGACGGCTATTAAAAAATTTCAAGACATTCTATCATAGGCTTTAGCCATATCCAGCTTGATAACCACATTACCTCCGTTGTTGTTCTACTTTATATTGTGAACAATTTCTTGTGCTAATTGCACATTTTCTGTAATCATCCTACCTTTGACAAAACCACTCTAATTATCGGACATTAGTTTCTCTAGCATAGGATTCAGCCTTCTAGATAGGATCTTAGAAATAATTTTGCTGGTAAAGTTGCTCAAACTAATGGGCCTGAACTCTGAGAAATTTGTTAGGGAATCGACTTTGGGAATAAGAACCAGGCATGTGTGAGTATAGAATTTTGTCATGCCTTTTCCATTGAAGAAATGGTGCACAAAGTCTAATATGTCATATTTGATAATATTCCAGCACTTTTGATAAAAAGTACCGTTAAATCCATCCGGGCCAGCTGCACTTGAAGCATTCATACTAAAGACGGCAGTTCTAGTTTCCTCATCATCTGGAATAGCATTGAGAAGATCATTATCTTCCTCAGTGATACAACTTGGGATACAGTTAAGAATATCATGATCCCTGAATTGATGCTGGAGGTTAAAGAGGTGCTGGAACTGGAAGTAATTAACAACTACCTTAGTAATTTTATCGTCTCCTTGGACCCATGTGCCTCTGTGATCCTTGATTGTGTGAAGTTGAAGTCTGCTTCTTCTGTTTCTAATTAAGCTATAGAAGTATTTGATGTTATTCTCCCATTTGTCAAACCATTTTTGTTGAGCTTTCTATCTTAGAAGAGCATCTTGCATGCCCAACCACTTGATATATTCAGCCTGCCCCTTATTGAGTTGTTCTCTGGATTGATCAGTGTTATTAAGAGTGTCTAGCTCTTCTAGATTTAACATTTTAGCTTCCTAGGTGTTGACTTGATAAAAAACATTTTCAACAAATTCTTTCGACCATTGAGTGAGCTCCTTGCCAAGGAGCTTCAATTTTTGTTGTAGCCTCCACATGAAATTTTCCAGGAATGTGTGTGCTCCAAACCTCTTCCAGTTTCATGAATGATGATTGGTCTGCCCAAAATCAAGAAATTTAAAATATTTGATACCAGCTTGAAGGTCCTTCTGACACTTAATGAGAAATGGCCTATGATCTGAGCCAGTTCTAGCAAGGTGTTTGACCATGTTACTATGGAATAGTTGTGACCATGGACCATTAACAAAAACTCTGGTTGTAATGCATCTTTATAGTAAGTTGCTGGTCATTATTGTCAATCACTGGTTTGATAGTTGCCAGACCAAAGAAACCAAATTTGACCTTTCGTGTTAGGCACACGGTGTTGAAACCCTAAGAATCTCATGTACCTTTCAATCTTGTTACATGCTAACAAAAGGTTCAAAAATAGCAACAAGTTCCACCTTATACACGGTGATGAGTTTTTTTAGCCCGGGAATGGATTTTTTTGATTTCACACCTCTAATATTCCAAAAGATGGAATTAATCATGTAAACAAGAAAATTAGTTTGTACTCCTTTCCACATTGAAAGAGTTCCACTTGTCTTTTATCTTCCTTCCCATTTTTTTGTTTCTATTCCTATCCTTTTTGATCGGGGAGAAACCATCATTATCTTCATGGTTGCTTTGAGAACATTGTATATGATCCTCGAAAATCCTCACCGTGACTTTATTTGGATAACTAACCTCTATCTGTTGATCTGATTCCTTTGTGGGTTGTTGTTTATTTGTCTATGACTGTGGAGATTCTAGTTCAAGTTGAACCACCATATTAATTCCTGACATTGCTTTGATCTCCGAAGGTATGCTAACTGATCCCTCGTTTGTTGTGAGGTATTTAGTTAGGTCGTTATGAGCTTGTCCCTTTTCATGAGCCATGTTCCCCTGAATGTTGGTGGATTCTTGCACTATCTCCTCTGACCCATCAGAAACATTGTTTGCTTGATTGAAGTTGCAGCACTCTTTGGGATCATTATTAGTGTTGTTTTCACAATTTTTCTCTTTGTTTCCTATCTCTTGGTTCACACAAATATTAATATCACCTGCCTTATCTTCTTGCTCTTGTTGTCGTAGTCGGATGGCCTATTCAACCTTGTTTTTCCTTATTTTTTCCCTGCCATTGGCTTGACACCACGTAGGTTTGAAGATCACATTGGCTTTTTTTTTGGGAAGCTTCTTTTGTTTGCTGATTTTCTTCTTTTTCTTGGAGATTCTAACTTTAATGTCTTTGACTTCTTCCATCTTCTCTTTGTGTTGGATGGCCACATCTCTTTGAATAGCTTCATGATTTTGAGTTTTTTCATTCGCTTCAGTTTGTTTGACATCCTCATAGCTATGAAGCAAGTTCGACTTTTGCTTTGTCCCCTTGATGTTACGATCTTCCATAGTACCCTGGACATTTCCTTTCTCTTTGGATGAGGTAAGTTCAGCTTCAACAATTTCATTACTTCTCTTGATCTCAGCCTCCCTTTCCTCTGCAACTTTCTTCCTTTCAGTGGCCCGACAATTTAATAGATTATACCCCAATTTCCTGCAATATTTACAGTACTTTGGTATTCCTTCATATTCGAGTTTTTGTACAAATCCTTTTTGAGGTGCATTGTCATAGATTTTTCCCACATATACAGATTCTGGTTGTGGTTTTAGCAAGTCACTTTCAATTCTTACTTTAGCCACACTTGGCCTAGTTTCTTCCTCTAGTTTCCAAATCCATTTCGAGAGGAGTACCAATTGCACTGACCACTTATTTGACATAGTGCCATGTATGCATATGAAAAGGGAGGCCAGGATGGAGTACCCATACTAGAGCAATTGAGATATCTTCTTCCGGTTTGAAGTCCGGTGACCACTTTTGAAGCCACATCTGTTGGCCCTCAATCTCAATGACTCGTCTGAACCAAACCTTGGATAAATCTTCATCATTAGTGAAGTCAAGAAAGACGTAGTTATCATACACCCAAATTTTGGTCGATCCTTTTAATGAGATCAATTCCTTAAATTTAGACCTAATTCGGTCTATTTGGGGCGAGGTTTGAGAAATCTGCCAGTAAGTGTGAATTTGCATTCGGTTGCCATGATTCCATAATAGTCTGATGCTTTGAACATGACTGTCGGCATACCATTATGAGTGGTATGTGTTGCAATCACTGATTTTCGTTCATGGCAGGTAGGGCACACAGATGAGCTTGGGGAATTTGTGACTGTTGTTGCATAAGATGATCTACCGTCGATTGCTTCAGTGGTTTGCTTCACATGTGTGGTAACAGTGTTTTGCCCATCCAGACGCGCCGGAATGGCGCCATCCGGCGGGTCCATGAGGTGGAGCGTGTGGGTAACTCGTAAGAATTATGTTACCACTGGGGGTTTCGCACAGGAGAGTGCTAGAGAGAGAAAGTTCAAGGTGGTATATACTTGATATGCTGTTGACTAGGGGTGTTCATAGTTCGGTTTGGGTCGGCTTTTCCCCCCAAAAAAATCAAGCCAAGTAAGTCGATTTTTCAAACATTGAAACCAAATCAATTAAGTCAGTATTTTATCGATTTGGTTTTTGTCGATTTTTTTATTTTTTCGGTTATTCATCAGTCTTTTTCTTAAATGTGAGACATACACTATCAAACGCATATTCTCGCGACTACATTACCCAATTAACACTATCAAATCAATTGCTCTTTGAGAAATCTATTATTTACCAAGATATATTGATGATAATTGAATCAAATAGTGATGAATAATTTAAGTGCTCAATTAAAAGTCGATTATTTTTAACATGAAATAAATTCTTGTACTTAGCAAAAGAAGCCTATCAATCAAACTAGAATGTAAAGGCAAAAGAATTAGATTATTATAATAGCAAAGAACTAGACTAAAAACATTGACTAATATGTACCATAAAATTTTTGAAACTTTATATATATATATAATAATAATAATAATAATAATAAATTTAAATAACTACTTTTATAGTCGGTTTGATTCGGTTTTTTAGGTTATTTTTCGGTTATTTTTTGATTAAAACCAAAACCAAAACCAAATCAAATTCGATCGGTTTTTAAAATTCAAAATTAAAATCAAACTAAACCTAAAAAGTATCGATTTTTTGGTCGGTTTGGTTCAATTCTTCGGCTTTTTGTGCACATCCCTAGTCGACCTTGTGAAGGTAGAGAGATTATTTTTTCATGATATAATTTTAACTGATTTTTATCTTTGTGACCTATAAGTCATGAGTACAAACCGTGAAAATAATCACAAATAATTGTATTAAGTTAAGACTTCTACGTTACACTCCTCGAATGCAGCCGTTTTTTTGGACCCTCCATGAATGTGATCTACACCGAACTAACTTTTTTATGGTTTCGGCGGACCTGTTATGAGATGGGTGAATATAGACTGACTTGTGGAATGGCAAAACTAGCCTTACAATAAAGTCAAAATAAATTGCAACTTGCCAAGAAACATGGAGAAGCTAAGCAGGAAGTGCCAAAGCAATCCTCAACACACAAGTCTTATCCATCCAACTAAAGCCGTTTTTCTGCTTTCCCAAAAAGCAGTGATCAGTAGGGGAAGGAACAGACATGTAAATGGGGCGGTGGACCGTTGATAAATGCTATACTTCATCCCTTTAAATTCCACAGAACGTGTCAAAACCCCACAGCTTAATTCGCTTATCTTTATTCCATACATAGACAGAGACTGAGCTACACTATTAATTACAGGTACGGACAAACCTAATAGTTTTTGTATTTGTATTAAAATATTTATTATATGTATATATAATATTAACCGCAAATCCAGTAGCTAAGACTAATTATGAATATAGTGACTAGTTCGGAACCTATAAATTTCAAATTTTGGTTTTTGTCTGTCTTTGGATAGTGGGGTTCATTGATGCTAATGAATTGATACTGATGCTTATTTCCAATTTAGTCAAGTTTGACCTTTGATGGGACTATAGCTCTGTGTTAAGTGGTACATAGAACAATTTACAAGAAGAGGGTGGATGTCAAAAATGGAATATGACAAAATATGGTAGTGAACAATGTATATAAGGTAAAATATATATGGAATTTTTCTTGATTATTCTGAACATACATGATAGAGTAATACTGATTGTTCATATCAGGATAAAAGTTGATCGAGTTGTCGATTAGTTTGTGGACTGATATGGGATATTGCAAGTTTGCAATTGTATGCTTTCTTTGTCCGAGTCAAAAGATTCAGTATATATACTAGCTAATGTTTTTGGAATGGCATCTGGTTCAGAAAAAATAAGAGGGTGGGAATTAAAAAGCCACTATTACTGTTAGAAGTGTGCTTTAATGACATGTCTTCTTTCTTTAAAAAATAAAAATAAAAATAAAAAATCACTTAGACGTACGGACCACTACTGTTTATTAAAATCAGAAAAAGTAATACATGTGGGTGGGGACATGATTTTCTACATTGCAAAAATTAGAGGTCAGTTCGGTGCACGAAGTATTTCGTGTAGTATTTGGGGAAGGGACGCGTTTAAGAGGTATGATGTAGTCGATCCTAATGCAAATATTAATAACTACTTTCACGATTTCGATCAGCGACTTATAGGTTATACAAATACAATTTTAATTTACTGTTATTTCAAGACTCTCCTTCTACATTTATGCAGATGAAAAGAAATTATATAAATTTTTCTCTCTCTTGGATTTTGAGCATAATCTGGGATATTATAAAATGTTATAAATAAAATTGTATTTAAGGTGAGTGTCTACATTTTAGAGGGATTCTAGGGTTTGTTATTTGATAGCTAAGTGACTTCTTCCCTTATAAATATAGGGTTTATATTTTATTGTAAGTGATAGGGGTGCTATTTTATAAATTTGTACCATACCAATTTTTCGGTTATTTTATTACGCATAGCCAAAATTAGACTTTTAAAAGCCCTACCAATCATGTAGGCGTCTCTTCGGTATGGGTAAATGTCATTTAAAAGTCACAAGTAGAAGCATAATGCACTAACACACCTATTTTTATAGGATTTATCAAAACTATCTAGACATTTTATATTTAAAGGGTGATGAACAAAGAAATCATGAAAGATGATCAAAGTATATATCCATCAACTATTTTACAGCAGCGTAAAAGAAACTAAGCAAAGATAAAGAAAATATAAATCACACAGGTGGAAAGATATTAAGCAAGCTTGGACTCAAGAATAAAGTCTATAGAAGATTAAATATTTGAATAAATTTAAATTGTACGAAAGGAAACATATTTAATACATTATAATTTGCTACTCATAATTGCTTGATTACATTGTGTCTTGCTAGTGAATATGCCGGAAATAATTTAGTTTCAATAAAAGTAGTATAATAGGTTTGAGAATCAGGATTTTGAGTTTAACTAATTGTTGGCATGATCCATTTATAATTTCAAGAGCCCGAGGAAAAAATTAATGTTTTATTATTTTTAATCTTAATATATAAATATATATTTTTAATGTATATTTATTCAGTACAATTCGGTATTTTTCGGTTTATTTTCATAAAATAAAAAATCTACCCTAATTGTCAATACGGTTATAGATGTATATAAAAATCTACAGTTTTATTAAAAAAAACCTAAAAATCGATTCGGTTCAGTACAGTTCAATCGGTTCTTAAATATCCATTGAAATCCCTAATAAGTGATCCCAAATTAATAAAAAAAATTTCTCCCTATTTTTCTCTGCAATATTATTCTTCTTCTTCTTCTTCTTCTTCTTCTTCTTTTATTATCTTATAAAATCAAAGTAGTTGAGAATTTGTGATAATATTTTATGCATTTTATGGACTGATATGGGCCAACAGACTGCCTTTTTTGGAAGAGATATTTTTGACTTTGATGCCATTTTGCCTTTTTGGGCTAAACAATGCCAATGCAATTCAATGATAAAAATAGTATGTGTTAGTCAATTTTCGAATTGATCATTTAAAAATAATTGGCATTTACAAAGTCATTAAAGAGTAGCCATTATTTTGCTGCAATAAGGACCGGTCTAATATAATATAGTGGAGATTGGTGCGCGTGTGTATGAACTTCCAGCATATTATGCTAGAACTCCAACACGCGGAAAGTTCCAGCATAATATACTAAAGATTGGAACACATGTTGGACCGGTATATTATATTGGAACTCTAGTATATTATGTTGGAAGTCCAGTATATTATACTGAAATTTCACTATATTATGTTGGAGTATTTTTCGAATTTTGAACAGTGTTCAGATTTATCTTTACATAAAAGGTGACTAATCTTGATTACTTTTGAAATTATGGCTATTTTTAAATGACCACTTGTAAATCTGGCTATTTTTAAATTTCTCCCCATTCAATGCACTGCTTTTCTTTCTTGTTCTTGTTCTTGTTCTTATTCTACTTTTCTCCCCTTCCTCTCCCTCCCTCCTTCCCCCCTCCCCCCCTCCTTTCAGGGTAGCCGTCCATATATCATCCAAGTTCCTTTCGAATGGAAGTGTTCTGATTATCTAGAATCGCCAAAGCGTATATTTCCTCCTCTCCCTTTAATTTGCGCATGGTGGAGTAATGAATTCTTTGTGATCTTGTTTTACAGACCTCCTTTAACAGTGGGACTCTGGTGGATCAGAGCCTATATTTTATTATTTCCCGCTCATATTATTTGTCTCTTTAGAATTTGCATATTGATTACAAATATATATTTAATAGTTTTACTTATAAGAGTATTTATTTAAATTGTTATTTGTCTTTCTTACTTAAACATCGTACTTACTAGTTAAAGCAATAAGGATTTTTTTTCATCAAAACAACTAATAATATAAATGGAGGGAACATAGTATTATTCAAGTAAATACATGCAGGAGAACAAAATCATTGACAAGCACTGTAACAGTGTAACTATAGTGTGTTCCCTAACAATATTATAGCTAAATAGTTTAATTTGAAATGCAAAAGTAAAATACATCTCTCTTGGACGAATTAAGGACTTCCAATCATTCCTCTCTATAATGGTATGGGTCAAAAATTACGTTTGATACGATCAAACTATATTAACATTAAGAAGGCATTTACGGAGTGCCACGTGTCATCAGTACGACTTCGATAAAAACCTGACCGAGGTCGAAGCTATCTCTTAAAGAGAGAAGGCCAGGGCCGATGAAGCTATAAAAGACCAAGGTCGAAGAGTCAGCAAAGATTAGGGTTGAGGTCGAGAACTCACTACAAATAGAATGAATAACGACTAATTTTAGGATAAGACATCAAAGGAGAATATTCTAGTGGATATTCTCTGTACCTATAATATTAAGGTATTCTAGGAATATGTTCCCTATAAATAGAAAGAGACATAAGAATAGGAGACATAAGATATTCACTTATAAGAAAACACATTGACTTTATAGAGAGAATGTGGCTTTATTGCAAGCACACGAGAAATACCTTTTTACTAAGATTCTTGCATAACTTTTCCACTTGATCCAAGAACGACTTGAATATTCGAAGACTCATCAATCATTCATCATTTTCAGAAGAATATCCATAGATCTTACCCTTTTTCGGGTGACTCACATGTTCTTATTTACTTATATGTTATTCATTGTTATTTAATGCTATCCTCCTCCTTTTGAGTCATTGAATATTGTTCGTATTGTCCACATTTATTGCAATTCGGCCAAACATGCATATTATTTACTATAAAATTAGTTAACGTATTTTTTGGATATTAATATTGATTAAGATTGATTCTACTTTATTTAAATCTAACTGGTTGAACTCATATCGAAATTTTGGGTCAAACATCTACAACAGAAAAAAAAAATTACACTATCACCAATATGAGTTGTATCTAATTTGTATGTTAATACTTATATATTTGTTATTATTATGTGTTAGAAGATGTTAATTCCACCTGGTCATATCCGAAATTTCAAAGTCGCCATAGCTAGATGGGATCTGCCTCCGTATTGGGCTAGGGTCAGTTTTTGGGTTGAGATCTTCCGGGCTCTCATACTTGGGGCTTTTGCATCCGTATCCACTTTTTGTGTCACGTTTTAACTTATACCCTCTTTGTAAAAAAAATTGCATCCGTACCCGCATTTGCGCATAACTTCAGCATACGGGGCTGAAGTAGCAAAGGCAATCACGCAAAACTTTAGCATTCTAGTAGACGGGCCTGAAGTAGCTTGCGAACTTCAGCTCTAGAGCTGAAGTTTTTGTCTTTGTAACTGGGGAACTAACTTCAGCTCTAGAGCTGAAGTTTTTGTCTTTGTAACTGGGGAACTTCAGCTCTAGTAAATAGGGAACTTCAGCTCTAGAGCTGAAGTTTTTGTCTTTGTAATTGGGGAACTTCAGCATACGGGGCTGGAATTCCCCAGTTATAAAGACAAAAACTTCAGTATACGGGGCTGAAGTTTTTGTCTTTGTAACTGGGGAACTTCAACTCTAGAGCTGAAGTTTTGTCTTTGTAACTGGGGAACTTCAGCCCCGTATGCTGAAGTTTTTGTCTTTATAACTCGGTGTAACTGGGAAATTTCAGCTCTAGAGCTGAAGTTTTGTCTTTGTAACTGGGGAACTTCAGCCCCGTATGCTGAAGTTTTTGTCTTTATAACTCGGTGTAACTGGGAAATTTCAGCTCTAGAGCTGAAGTTTTGTCTTTGTAACTGGGGAACTTCAGCCCCGTATGCTGAAGTTTTGTCTTTATAACTGGCGAACTTCAGCTTAACTGGTGAACTTCAGCTCAGCAAGGGAAAAGGAGCTGAAGTTATTTAAAAAGTGGGTACAAGTTAAAAGTTTAAAAAAAGAGGGTATAGTTTAAATGGGGGCGACCAAATAGGGTGCCCCGCGCAATTTTTACCTCCTACTTCATGGACTTTAACTCGATCATTTTTTGTAAGTTTCGCTAAGGGATTTTTGTATTTTTATACACTATTTAAAATTTTATTACTCTCCCTATTTAAGTTTTAATTTAATTACATAAGCGTATATAATTTATTAATTATATACACTTTAAGAATTAAATAAGTATCCCTTTATATTAGAAATTGAGTAAGGAACCAATTATTTTCCATCCTTATTCTCTCTCCCTCCTGCTCCCTTCAATCAATTCGGGAAGCTAAATAATAGAAGCCATAATTTGGAGATGACCAGAAATGGAGTTCCACGTATTGTTTAAAGGAATAAAGTGAATATATTAATCACCACACCTGACGAGAAGGGAGAAATCTAGCAGTCCATCCTTCAATCTCCTTAACTCCAATATCAAATGGAGGGCTAATGACGCCATACTTGTCTAATCTTAAAAAACTTTGAAGCTTTGAATTCGAATTTGATTTTTCAAAAATCATTATTTGTTTGGATTGGGTGTTGTTGTAAATAATTGAGAATATTGTTTGGAGTTTATATTTCAATTTGGAGGGTGTTTGGTGAAGATTAGACTTGATTTTGGCTGATTTTCAGATTGAAACTCGAAGAAGAAGAAGAAGAAGAAGAAGAAGAAGAAGAAGAAGAACTCGAAGAAGAAGAAGAAGAAGGAGAAGAAGAAGAAGGAGAAGAAGAAGAAGGAGAAGAAGAAGAAGAAGAAGAAGAAGAAGAAGAAGAAGAATATGACATACAATATACTTACGAAATTGTAGTAAAGTTGTAGTATAATTGTATGTAAATTGTGTGTGTGTGTGTGTGTATATATATATATATATATATATATATATATATGAATGTTGTATGAAAGTTGAAAAATAGTTGTATATTGTATGAATTGTTGTATAAAATTTGTATTTAAGTTATCAATACAATATTTTACATAAAGTTATTGATATGTATCAAAATTGTATTAAGAGAGTAAGTTTTGATTGAAATTTTAGAGAGGAAGAAGCACACACCTTAGACAAAATATATACAACAGACATATTATATAAAATTTGTATAAAAATTATGTTTAAGTTGTATGATATAGTACTTGTATTTAACTGGGTAGAAATAATGTATGAAAGTTGTAGATAAGTTGTATAATATATAAAAGTTGTATGAAATTTGATTTTACTATGTGTCTTGTAAATATTCAAATTTGCATTAATTTTGTACGAAATTTGTTTGTAATAATGTATTAATCACCACACCTGTATGTTGTTGTAAATATTCAAATTTGCATTAATTTGAAAGTTGTAGATAAGTTGTATAATAGATAACCGTATGTTGTTCTTTTCACAATTGATTTATGACAGAAATAAAGGTAGAGAATGAATTCCAAATCGGCTCATGTGCACTGATTCATATTTGTATGAACTGAAAAACTTGAATATTGATGGGAACTGAATGATTTCGATGGAGAAATTTTGAGTTTCACATTGAAAGCGCCATCGTCGCACTTTTGGAGAAACTGAGTTTTATGTGGGATCTGAATTTTGTGTGAGAACTTAACTGGGTAGCATATATTCTTGTTGGAAATACTGATACAAAGTTGAATTCGAAGTTTGGAGGCGACTGAATTTTGAAATCTGGTAAAACTTTGAATCTGCTAATTATGCTTTTTGATTCAACTGCGACTGGTGTTGTAGTTTGACAATATTGGTAAGAAATTGTTCGGTAAAAATAAAGTAGAGCAATCGTAGAGATGGAAACAGAGACAGATCTGGCAACAATTACGTTCAAAGCAAAGATCGAATCTGCTTGAAAGAAACCTTCCCAATAATAAACATAACTTCGTTTTCTCTTCTAAATTTAATATGCTTTGCCTTGTCTGAAATTATCAGAATATAATCTGCGAAGAAACCTTCCATCCAATTAAAGGCATATATTAATTGGGTAGCATAGTTCCGTTTGTTATGGCTTAAAATAGGCACTAATAATGAATTGTATATATGTTGTAGCTAAATCCTGTTTAGGCCGAACAAATTCAAAAACATGAACATTTTTCATAATAAGGTTTCAAATAGTTTATAAAATTAAAAAAATCCCTTTCTCTAATCACTCATATAATACGACTCAATTGTAGATACATTGCCTATATATTTAAGATCAAAACTAGAAAATCATTTGAATTGAGAGATTTTATCCAGAGGTTGTACTTCGGCCTTCTAAATGCAGATATAAATATTTTTCATCACAGGACTAAACTATTCACTGTAAATTACCAGTTGTATTCAACAACGAAAGCCTCAGTATCCCCGAAGCCAACTACATTGATTTAAGAAGAATTAACCCAAATAGCCGTTCATCCAATAATTTAAACTAAAAATGATCGCTGCATAATTTATGTATTATATATATATATTGTTATGTATAATCATTGTATAATCTATGTATATGATTAGAAAATATAAACAATGAATATGGCTGGCTGTTTATGTAAAGATCACAAATAAATAATATCAGATAGCCATTCAAAAGGCTTCTATTTAGGAATTAGTTAATGTGTCTTGAATTTCAGGCTTCCACTTCAATTTTTCGGGACATAAATGTCGTGAATTGTCCTAAAACTAAAAAAATTAGTTCTAATTTTTAAGACAAAATTAATACTAGCTAATCCCTTTGATCACGCCCAATCTCTAGTGTTAAAAAGGATAAGCACTCACTGCAAATATAATCTGATCTAAATGTCCGGAGTCGAATCTCACAGAGAACTAAGACTTCACTAAAATTGTTTAATATTACTAAGTAGACAAGTTCGAACAATTTCTAAGTTATAAAGAATGTGATTTTTTTATTCTAAACTAATTAACTAACAAATCTAAAAATCAGTAAAACTGTCAATTAACAAGGATAATTGATGACGTCCAAATCCACTACTAAAAAGTAAATGTGTCACGACCCAAATTTCCATCCGTTAGATATTGTGATGGCACCTAGTCTTAAAGGACTAGGTAAACCTAATATTCATGTAATAACAACAATAATAAATAAAATCTAATATTTTTCTAAAATAAAGAATTCTTTATACAATGAGCATATTCCCAAAAATAACCCGGTAGTACAAGTTATAAGCTCTACAGAGTTTGCTACAATTTCTAAATGCAGTTATTTGGAAGTAAGTTAAAACAGTGTAAATACAGAATAGGAAGGTGACTATGAAGCATGCGAACGCGACGACATGTCTACCTTGAGTCTCCTCAGGAAGAATCCGCACAACTACTAATAGTCAATACCTGGATCTGCATAAAAATGTGCAGAAGTCTAGTATGAGCACACCACAACGGTGCCCGGTAAGTATCAAGACTAACCCCGGTGAAGTAATGACGAGGACTAGTCAAGACACCCACTAGTCTAATAAACTGAACAAGCATAAGTACAGGAGATAACGAAAATATAACATCTATCTATTATCTACACAATATGACTCGCAACAGAACAACTACAATAAGGAAAAAAAACAGTAAACAGTAAACAGTAACAGATCACCGAAAAAATACACCGAAGGATGGACGGGAACACAACCCAAGTTCGAAAATCACAACACAATAAGGGAAAGTAGTAACTCAGCACTGCATTAGTCTCCATATCAGGCCTTAGCCACAAATCCCAATAAAATGGTCAAAATCTTCGAGTGTAAACTTTCACCCGCAAGTTTTTATGTTGAAAGCTTTAAGGTAATATCTTTTTATGGAAAATGCTTTTGAAATATATTTTCCCAAGAAATATCTCAACATAGTTTTCTTCAAGATAAATGCTTTTCAAATATACTTTTTCAAAGAAGATGTCCTTCAAACATAGTTTTCTTCAACATAAACGCTTTTCAAATATAATTTTCCAAAGAAATATCCTTCAAACATAGTTTTATTCAAGATAAATCCTTTTCAAATATACTTTTCCAAAGGATTGTCCTTCAACATAGTTTTATTCAAGATAAATGCTTTTCAATTGGACTTTCCAAATAATTGTCTTTCAAACATAGTTTCTTTGCTAAAATCTATTGGGATCCCGTCCCGTAGTTCCGAATTTAAATATGCAGTACATTGGACTATTCTCCAAAAGCTCTTCCAAGGCATTTTGCTCTTTGTTTCCTCTTTCAAGTAAGCATTCCATCATGAGCTTGAAATCTCCATTTCGTCCATGCTCAATCTCTTCCACTTCCTCATCCCTACAATTTTCATCACAAAAAGTAGAATCATCATAACAGGGGCTTGGGGAAGGGACGGACAAATAAACACAATCATCCCAATGACCATTTTGACGACCACACTTATCATAAATACTCCACTCATGGGTTTGATATTGTGCGCACAATCCACCTCCGGGAGAATTTAAACAATTTTGCCACATGTGTGGTCCTCCACAATAAGGACAAGGGTCATCAAAGTATGAACAACTACCATCCGACCAATTTTCATTATATGATGCCATTTTTTTTCCTCAAAACTAAGAAAGTAAACAAGAAACAAACAAGAAAAATAGACCAAGGTAAGAAATATAATTACACAAATATTCACAAGTTTGGACCAAAGCACTTGCGCTTATTTCTCAAACAACCTAAATTACGCCAAATTGTTCCCCTGAAACAGTGCCAATTTTGATGACGTCCACATCCACTAAAAAGTAAATGGACACGGTCACATGCAATATAAATTACTCAACTATGAGTTGGGGTCGAATCCTACAGAGAACAATATGTAGGCGATTAGGAATGTAAGAGAATTATCACTTTTTATGCAATGCCTAACTTTTAGAATTTGGTTGTGAAAATATTATAGCTAAATGCGAAAATGTAAACTAACCTAGAAAGCAAGTAAAATGATCAATGGATACAAGCATGGATGCATAAGGAATTACACTCAAGTAACGATCCAATGTATTTCACGATTTTACAAATATGAGCGAGTTTATGTTAATTAGCCTCGGGTAATAATTCTATATTAGCTTCTTCCGAAGACTAACAAGACTCCTAATTGAATTACCCTTAAAACAATCAAGAGATTAAGCATACCCGAATATGGCTACAAGTATTTCAATCCTATACCTAGTTAGAATCTATAAAATGAGGGTTAAACCCTCAAGTTCTTGTTAATTAATCTTTCCCAACCCCAAATAATCTTTCCCAAAATTAATTCGAAGTTAATGTGCGAGTCCTAGAGTTAGCTAATTCCTTTGGAAACATTAAAGAACAAGAATAATTAAAGAAACAATAACTCACTTC
>ML306687.1:0-95736 GCA_005239505.1 Nicotiana paniculata
AGGACTTACTAACATTAAGTTCAAGGAGGACAAAGTTTGTGAGGCATGTGCCAGGGGGAAGTATGTAAGGTCCTCTTTCAAAAGTAAGAAAATAGTCAGTACCACTAGGACGTTAGAACTGGTTCATATGGATCTATGTGGTCCTATGAAACTCTGAGTAGAGGTGGTAAGAGATATGTGATGGTGCTAGTTGATGATTATTCAAGGTTCACTTGGACCTTATTCCTGGCATCTAAGGATGAAGCATTTGATATGTTCACCTCATTTGTCAAGAAAACTCAAAATCAATTAGGACATCAACTAGCATCAATAAGATCTNCAGCAAAATGGGGTTGTTGAAAGGAAAAATAGAACTTTTGAAGACATGGAAAGAACCATGCTTCTATCTAGCAAACTACCTCACAACTTCTGGGCTGAAGCAATAAACACTTCTTGTTACATAATCAATAGATGCATGACCAGACCTCTGGCAGAGAAAACTCCCTATGAATTACTTAAAGGGAAAAAGCCCAACATATCCCACTTTAGTGCTTTTGGATGCAAGTGTTTTGTGCATAATAATGGCAAAGATTCCCTAGGAAAATTTGACCCCAGAAGTGATGAGGGAGTATTCTTGGAATATTCATCACATAGAAAAGGTTATAAAGTGTATAATAAAAGAACTATATGTGTAGAAGAAAGTATACATGTTGTCTTTGATGAAACTAACATTCTTGCTGAGAGACAGGAACCTGAAGATGAGGAGCTAAGACTGGTAAGAAGCAGTGATCACATTGAAGAAAGCATGGAAGGTGGAACAGGTGATGGACCAGGTTCAACTACCCCAAGCATCATGACATGGGGAATTCAACATATGCAACCTGGCTCTGATCATGCTCCACAACAACAAGACAATATGGAATCATCTAGGAATGACTAGCTGGTACTTAAACCACACAGATATCAGAGTTCTCACCCTCTTGAGAAAACAGATTTGGAATCTGGAATCAAAACAAGATCATCCTTGAAAAATCTGTGTGCGTTTGATGCCTTTCTATCCATGATTGAACCAAAGAACATTGGGGAAGCCCTACAAGATGCTGATTGGGTAAATTCCATGCAAGAAGAGCTGAATCAATTTGAAAGAAGTCAATTATGGCATTTGGTACCCAGGACACTAGACAGACCAGTGATTGCCACCAAGTGGGTCTTCAGGAACAAGCTCGATAAGGATGGAATTGTTACAAGAAATAAGGAAAGATTAGTTGTTCAAGGGTATAGTCAAGAAGAAGGAATTGACTATGATGAGACCTTTGCCCCGGTGGCAAGACTGGAGGAAATCAGACTTCTTATAGCATTTGCTGCACACATGGAATTCACTCTTCATCAGATGGATGTTAAGAGTGCCTTTCTCAATGGCTATCTGAAGGAAGATGTATTTGTCAAGCAGCCTCCAGGTTTTGAAAGCAAGGAGTCACCTGACCACGTATACAAACTCGACAAGGCTCTATATGGTCTTAAACAAGCACCAAGAGCATGGTACGAACGATTATCAAAATTCCCGCTAGAACATGGGTACAAATGAGGCAAAATTGACAGTACCTTGTTCCTAAGGGAAAAGGGTAAGGATCTCCTGGTTGTGCAAATATATGTGGATGATATTATATTTGGGGAGACTTCTGAAAAATTGAGCAAGGAATTTGCTATGCTCATGTGAAGTGAGTTTGAGATGAGTATGATGGGTGAGCTAAACTTTTTCCTAGGCTTGCAAATTAAGCAAAACCCAGATGGAACAATGATCCACCAACAAAAGTATGTGAAAGAATTTCTCAAGAAGTTTAAAATGGAAGACTCAAAAGAAATAGACACTCCCATAGCCACAGCTACAAAATTGGATGTGGATGAACCTGGTTCATCTGTTGATCAGAAGCTATACAGAGGGATGATTGGGTCTCTATTATATCTCACTGCCGCAGATCTGATATTGTGTTCAGCGTGGGATTATGTGCTAGGTTTCAAGAAAATCCAAAGGAGTCCCACCTCACTGCAGTGAAAACAATTTTGAGATATCTGAAAGGCACCATTGATTTGTATCTTTGGTATCCTAAAGGTAGTAATTTCGACCTTGTAGGATATGATGATGCTAATTATGCAGGTTTCCTAGTTGATAGGAAAAGTACTTCAGGCATGGCTCACTTTTTGGGCTCCTGCCTTGTCTCTTGGGCCACCAAGAAACAAAATTCAATAGCCTTGTCTACTGCTGAGGCTGAATATGTGGNGCTATTAGTATGACGAAGAACCCGGTTCATCACAAGAGGACTAAGCATATAGATGTTAGGCACCATTTCCTAAGGGATAACTATGAAAAGGGAATGATCTCAATCGAATTTTGTGCTACTTATCATCAAATAACTGATATATTCACTAAAGCACATAGTAGGGATCATTTTGATAGAAACAGGTTGGAATTACGGATGATTAAGATCACCTGATTGAAAAAAAAACTCAAAAAATGAAAAAAAAAAATTTGGCTAGAAAATCTTCATTAGGTACTTAATCAGATTAATAATTTCTCAGCATCATGTCTTGATTGCCATACTCTTTTGCCATGTATTAATATGATTCTCTGGATACTAATGATGTTTATCTATCTTTGTAAATTGAGGCAATTTAAAGATTTCTAACAGGATGAACTTGGTTCATCCATGTTGATTCATCTGACTGAAGATGTACGTACTCTTCTCCATATATTAATTCAATTACAGTAATACATGAGCAGGATTCTTTCCATAATTGGTTCAAATTCAAATACTTCGTACTTACCCAAATTGAACCAGTTTCAAGAAGTCTAGTCTTCACTTAATTAGCCTAGTTTTAGGGTGAAATTAAATGTTTAATCAATAAAAGTCCTTCGGCGATCAGACTCCTACTTGAGTACACATTCTGCATGTTGAAATCTCCCTAGCCACATCTTATAAAAGGTCATCATTACTCTTCTCTCAATAAAGCAACCGTCGAACCAAGTTCAACTCATTCTACACAAACCAAAATTGATTACTCGCCTTTTTTCCCTAACAATACATAATCATGTCTTCACCACCACCCGCTTTTTCTTCTAAGTCATCACCTAATCGTGATTACGATGGAGGAAATTCTGAATTTGTATCCAATTCTTCATCTGTATACAGTTCTCAATCACCAGAAATTTTGTCAGCCCCTGAAAATACACCCATTCCTGAACCCACTCCAAACCCTACTCCTGCCCCAAGAATCGTCGTTTCAAAGTTCTTTCCCGGAAATCTGTTGCTTCTGGGACTAGGGCAAAATTCTTGGAGGATCTTATTAAAGCGGACAAAGGTTCTAAGTCAGATTCGTCCAGTCAATCTTTTAAATCAGCCAACGAGGAAGACGCACCCGGTTCAACCAGTTTTGAGAAAGGTAATCCTGAAATCAATTCTGAATTTGCTTTTGCTGATAAAAGGTTCGTGTTAGTTGGGTCTGTTATTGATGTTGAAGTGCCTAAAAGGTAGAGGGGTGGTAGTAAAGAAAGAATTCTTGAGAGAGAGGGAAAATAAGTTGAGAGGGGATCTGGGGAGGATGGTACCATGCTGGTTATCTGTGGTCCCATTCCTGAAACTGTTGGAGAAAACGTGATAGAGTTAGGGGGAAGCATAGTTGAGGAGGCTGTGGCAGTTCTTGCAAGTCTAAAGAAAGGAACAGATGAACCTGTTTCATCTAGGGAAGAAACATTGGCTGAAAGGCTGAAGAAACTGGGGGATTCCTATAACCCCAAGAAAAGGAGGAATCAGAAGTCCAAGAAGGAAACTCACCCAGTTCCTTCAAAGAAAAGAAAAGTTTCTGAAGCTGCTGATGTTCTTGCTCCAAATGTAACAGCTACTCGTAGCACTGTGAGAGATGAATAAGAGAAATTGGAAAAGGCTCTAAAAGAGAGCAAGAAGAAGAGGGCAGCAACGGGAAAAGCGAAAGTCAGAGAGCATGTTGAGGCTATTGAGATTGAAGAGAAGACGTTGGACCTGGTCCAACAGGAGAAGAAGCCTGATCCAGGTGTGGATGAGACACCAAAACCCACAAAGGCTAAGGCTTCTTCAAAGAAGTTAGCTAGAATGTCTATCACACCAACAAGATCTGTTAAGAGGACCAGGGCTAAGCCAAAGAAACTGAAAATTGTTGAGAAAGAGGATGATGATGCAGACTGGAGTGGAGAGGAGGAGAAGGAAATAGGAGAGGTGACTGACAGAGTTACCATGTTTGGAAAGAGAACAATACTGAAGGGTAAGCTGATGAAGGATCTAGAGGAGCCTAGAATGCAATATCTGCTGGAAACTCTAGAGGTGCAGGGCTGGAAGGACATGGTCCTTCGCATGGAAGGTAGGCTGGTAAGGGCTGAGTTGGTAGAATTCATGGGAAATGCCATTATCAAGGAAGGCAGGGTACACCTCCATGGTCAAAGGAATTGAAGTTTCCTTTGATGCTAAAGAACTGGGTGTTATTCTGAACATACCAGCTGAGGGCTATGAGGACTACACAAGGCAAAGATGACCTTGTCTAGATGGGATGACCTCAGTAATCAACATCACCAGATTCTTCAGTGATAATAAGGAGATTGAACCCAGGACGGTATACAAGAGTGAAATGAATCCAGAGCACAAGCTATTCTTTGAGTTCGTCATCAAGTTCCTACTGCCCAGACAAGAAAGAAGGCACATTGCAAATTATATGGATCTGACCTTGATGGAGTGCTTGTACAGGGGAAAGCAAATCAATTAGCCGGATTTCATCATCCAACTCTTGGACAGAGTTGTGAATGGAACCAAAGCACACGTAATTCCATATGGCTTTATTCTGACAGCAGTGCTTGCACATTTTGGGGTTCCAGTGAAGAAGGCTGAGATGGTTACTGCCAAAGACTATTTTGGGAAGGAAACTTTGCTGACATGTGACTATAATGTCAATGTTCCTGTGAATGAACCTGGTTCATCTAGGAAGAAACCAGTCAATAGAAAAGTTAGAACTCTGGTGTAGGAAAGCGAGATCAAGGATATGGAGATTCTTCGTTTGAAGTCTCGTGTGATTGAGGTTGAAGCTGAGCGGGATGCTCTTAGGGCTGAATTAATAAAGGAGAAAGAAAAGAACGAGGGTGTTCTTAAGCAGATGCTTTCTCTCCTACAATCCAAGACCACAACCTCCTCTGCACCTTCCTATCCTTAGGCTATCCAGAGCTACCCCATAACCATTCAAGTGCCCAGTTCGGGACGTGTTTCTGTCTTTTTAGACTTGTTTCTATTTTTACTCTATTTTTTGCTCATGGTTGGTTTGTTTTTGTTTTTCTGTATGGTGGTTGATAATCGTTACTAATCAATGAATTTTGCTTCTAGTTATTGACTTGTCTCAATTTCTTATTTAGCTTACATTTATTGGCTTCTTGTGTTGATTAAACATGCTTTGCACCTGCAGTTGCCTCAATGGCCATGAGTAATAATTAATAAATCTGGTAAGTGTATCATTTTGCAAACTTTTCGATGATGCCAAAAAGGGGAAGATATGTGCTGAACTTTTTCAAAAAAAAATTCAAAGTGATATTTATAACCTAATGAACCTGGTTTCTCTATGATTAATTCTTAAAACCATACAAAGTGTTTGAAGTGTATACAGGATTAAGCACAGAGTTTTTCATCATCAAAAAGGGGAATTTGTTGACCGATGTCACTGCATAGTTTTGAATATTGACAAATGGCTGACCAGTTGAACCAGGTCCATCAGAGCACACATCTTGAACTGAATAGCTGGCACATGAACAGTATATGCATAAGAGATATTTGTGAATGTGAAATATCAATGAACCAAGAGATTGTCTCTTAATGCGAAAAGGTTACAAACTGATGAGAAGATTGAAATCGAATTCAGCAAGGAAAGTAACAAAAGAAAGGAAGTTGAGTTTGATACGAATTTGTTCACCCAGGTAAAGTTGGACTAGAATTGGACGACAAGCTCAACAACTGACACTATAAATACTCGATGTATTTCTGCTGGAATAGAAAAAACGCATAAAAGCTGAAGTGAATCAAAATCTGAAAGCAAAGTTCCCAGAGTTATTTTGCTAGCAGAATCATTGTGCGATTCAAAGGCTAAAGTTCAACTAGAAGAACCAGTTCCATCTGATAAATTATTGAGTCTAGTTGAATGTAGTAGGAGTTTTGATATTGTATCTTTTCAGCTTTCATAGAAGTAATTGTAATAGGTACGCATTGTTAAAGTTAGAATTAACTTGAAGCTTGTAGAAATTAGCTAGGGGCTAGTTACTACAAAGGGATTAGATTTAGTCCTAGGATTAAAAAAGAGTTTATTTTGTAAGTCCGTTTGACTCAGAGTTTTTAGTGAAGTGTTTGAGCAAATCCTACTGAGGAGTAGGTCGTGGTTTTTTCACCTTTTGAGCCCTGTGTTTTCCACATAAAAATCTCTGTATTTTTACTTTACTGCTTTTAATATTCCGCAGTAGTAGAAGTAAGTACATCAAGAAGAACCAGGTTCTTCCAGTTAGATAGCACTCGAAAAATTGGGTACCTCACAATTAACTTATATAATTGTGTGGTATTAACATCTAAAACAGCAACGTCCTTAGACCATGATGTCCTGGGCCATGAATTTCCTTGATGAGGGATTCGCAGGACATGAAATGATGTTCTCGGGCCATGGGGATGGTGCCTCCGAACCATGACGCCTTTGAATAATGATATGCAAAATGATAAAAGAGATCCTCAGGCCATGCCATGGTGTTCTCGTGCTATGAAGATGGTGCCTCCGAACAATGATGCCTTTGGATAGGTTGGCGATATTTTAGCCCATGAAGATGCAATAGCATGATACTGACAAGACAGAGCTTAGTCTTGCGAATTTAAAAAGGGTAGAGCTTAGCCTGAAAGGAAGCGAATGATAGATATATGGGTTGCTTTTATAAAGTAAATGGGAGACAGTGTTTAGTCTCGGAAGGCAGAATGGTAGCCTTATGCAATATGCGGATGCAGATGGAGACAGTGTTTAGTCCTGAAAGGCAGAAAGGTAGCCTTATGCAATATTTGGATGTATATAGAGATAGTGTTTAGTCTCGGAAGGCATAATGGTAGCCTTATGCAATATGGGGATGCAGATGGAAATAACATTTAGTCTCGCTAGGCAGAAAGGTAGCCTTATGCAATATGCGGATGCAGATGGAGACAACGTTTAGTCTCGGAAGGTAGAATGGTAGCCTTATGCAATATGCGGATGCAGATGGAGACATCGTTTAGTCTCGGAAGGCAGAAAGGTAACCTTATGCAACATGTAAGGAAGGACGACATAAATTCTTAGCTGGCGTTAATTGCGGTAGAGCATTGTTATAATGAAGCATCGTTTGTGCTGATAATAAATGTTGGCGTGTGCGATGAGTTTGAGGAACGATGTCTGTGCTTTGAGAGGATAATATGTTTTGGGGCTTTTGCAATTTGTTCCTACATCCAAAGAAAGATCGTGAGTTTTGTAAAGGGGGAAGGTTAGTTCGCATTCCCGCTGGCTCTGCTTGGCTCGTTGGCTTGATCTGATGGTACTGTCTGTATCATTGGGTAGCGTTCGCTAAACAAGTTGTTTCAGAAAAAAATATATGCATGATTTTGTAAAAGTGTAATATATAATCTAAAATAGTTTTTAGATGAACCGACGACGTGGCAAGGCTTGAGACATTGCAACTTCTTCTGCTGTGGAATTTTGAGGGTCCTCCTCAAAATTCTACCTCAGTTTGCTGGGTGGATATCTCTGACTGTTGCTCGCGCCGTGACTGGCTGAACTTGCTTCAGAATTTTGAGGGTCCTCCTCAAAAATCTACCCCAGTTTCCAATTGCGGGAAAAAAATAGACTTTTATTTAATGGTGAGCGAACCCATAGGGCTTCCTACGTATCCCCTCTTAAAAGGGAATCAGGTCAGGCGTAGTTCAAACTACATCATTAAGAAAGCATAAATATTACACATAGTAGCGTTTGACTGCATCTGAATTGATTGGCTTGGGCCAGACTTCTCCGTCCATTTCTCCGAGTATAAGTGCTCCTCCTGTCAGCACTCTATGAACCACGTACGGACCTTGCCAGTTAGGAGAGAACTTCCCCTTTGCTTCATCTTGATGCGGAAAGATTTTCTTTAACATTAGCTGCCCTGGTGTGAATCATCTCGGCTTGATTTTCTTGTTGAAGTCCCTGGCCATTCTGTTCTGATATAGTTGACCATGACATACTGCATTCATTCTCTTCCAGTCTATGAGGGCTAGTTGCTCATAACGACTTCTTACCCACTCTACATCGTTGAGTTCAGCTTCCTGTATAATTCTTAGAGATGGAATCTCCACTTCGGCAGGAATAACAGCCTCTGTACCATAAACTAGCATATAGGGAGTTTCCCTCATTGATGTGCGGACAATGGTGCGGTATCCCAGTAAGGAAAATGATAACTTTTCATGCCATTGCTTGTCCCTTTCTATCATCTTTCTTAGTATCTTCTTGATGTTTTTGTTAGTGGCCTCTACGACTCCATTCATCTGAGGTCTGTATGTTATGGAATTCTTGAGTTTGATCTTGAAAGTTTCACACATAGCTTTCATCAAGTCACTGTTGAGATTAGAACCATTGTCGATGATGATTGACTCTAGAACTCTGAACCGATAAACAATGCGGTAGAGGACAAAGTCGGCCACAACTTTCTTAGTAACTGCTTTGTAGGAGGCTGCTTCAACCCATTTAGTGAAGTAGTGTGGCCATTGGAAGCAGCAGGCTCAATTGGTCCAATAACGTCCATACCCCAAGCGGCGAACGACCATGGCGAGCTGGTTGCATTGAGCTCACTTGGAGTCACTTTTATCATAACCCCATGTATCTGGCAGCGGTGGCACTTCCGAACATACTGGATGCAGTCCGTTTCCATAGTCATCCAAAAGTAACCAGCTCGGAGTATTTTCTTTGCTAAAACAAAACCGTTCATATGTGGGCCACAGGTCCCTGCATGAATTTCTTCTAGCAACTTTGATGCTTCCTTTGCGTCAACACACCTTAATAACCCCAAATTAGGATTTCTCCTATACAGGATTCCTCCGCTATGGAAAAAATTGTTGGACAATCTCCGAAGTGTGCGTTTCTGAGTGGAATTTGCAAGCTCGGGGTATTCTCTTTTTGCCAAGTACCTATAGATGTCATGAAGCCAAGGATTTCCGTCCGCTTCTTCTTCGATATGGGCACAGTAAGCTGGCTGATTATGGATTTTTATGGGAATAGGGTCAATGAAATTCTTGTCCGGATGATGGATCATTGAGGACAAAGTATCTAATGCGTCGGCGAACTCATTCTGGATTCTGGGGACGTGCCGGAACTCTATCTTTATGAACCTCTTTCTTAACCCATGTACATGGTGCATATACGGCAGTATCTTGGAATTCTTTGTGGCCCATTATCCTTGTACCTGATGTACCAATACGTCTGAATCACCAATCACTAATAGCTCTTGGACATTCATGTCAATGGCCATATTGAGCCCCGAGATGCAGGCTTCATATTCGGCCATATTGTTGGTGCAAGGGAACCTGAATTTGGTGGATATCGGATAATGTTGACCGGTCTCTGATACTAGTACTGCTCCAAGACCGATTCCCTTGAAGTTTGCTGCTCCATCAAAGAACATCCTCCAGCCATCATAGGATTCTGTAATATCTTCTCCTATGAATGATACCTCTTCATCAGGAAAATATGTTTTCAGGGGTTCGTATCCTCCGTCTACGAGATTCTCAGCAAGATGGTCTGCCAAAGCATGTCCTTTAACTGCCTTCTGAGTAATGTAGACAATGTCGAATTCGCTCAACAGGATTTGCCACTTGGCTAGCATGCCAGTGGGCATGGGCTACTGAAAGATGTACTTTAATGGATCCATCCTTGATATGAGATATGTTGTGTAGGCACAAAAGTAATGCCTCAGCTTTTGTGCGACCCAAGTCAGAGCATAACAAGTACGCTCTAATAGAGAATACCAGGCCTCATTGGAGTGAACTTCTTGCTGAGGTAATAAATAGCTTGTTCCTTTCTTCCTATTTCATCGTGCTGCCCCAGAACGCAGTCGAAAGCTCCATCTAATACTGCAAGATAGAGTAGTAAAGGTCTGCCTGGCTCGGGCGGTACTAGGACTGGCAGTGTTGACAAATATTCCTTGATTCTGTCGAAAGCCTTTTGACAATCATCGGTCCACTTGGTCGCAGCGTCCTTCTTCATCATCTTAAAAATTGGCTCGCAGATGACTGTAGACTGTGCTATAAACCGGTTGATGTAATTAATCCTCCCCAAGAAACTCATTAGATCTTTCTTGTTCCTTGGTGGTGGTAACTCTTGAATGGGTTTGACCTTGGACGGATCCAATTCTATTCCCCGGCGGCTTACAATAAATCCCGCAGCTTCCCAGCAGGAACCCCGAATGCACACTTCGCGGGGTTTAGTTTTAGATTGTATTTTCGCAACCTATTGAAGAACTTCCCCAAATTCTCCATGTGATCAGAAGCTTTATTTGATTTGATAATGACATCATCTACGTACACCTCGATCTCCTTGTAAATCATGTCATGGAATATGGTGGTCATGGCCCTCATGTAGGTGGCCCCTGCATTCTTTAGACCGAATGACATCATCTTGTAACAATACACTCCCCACGGCGTAATGAATGCCGTTTTCTCAGCATCTTCCTCATCCATCCAAATCTGGTAATAACCAACGAAGAAATATACAAAGGACTGCAATTCATGCTTGGCGCAGTTATCAATCAGAATGTGTATATTTGGTAAGGGGAAGTCGTGTTTCGGACTGGCCCGATTGAGATCCCGATAGTTGACGCAGACTCTGACCTTTCCGTCCTTCTTTGGCACAGGTAAAGTGTTGGCTAACCATGTCGGGTACTCCACTACCCGGAGAACTTTGGGTTGATCTGCTTGGTAACTTCTTCTTTGATTTTCAAACTCATGTCGAATTTGAATTTTTTGAGATTTTTTTTCACTGGTGGACACGTTGGATTAGTTTGCAGTTTGTGAGCCACAATAGACGTACTTAGACCAGTCATGTCATCATAC
The DNA here is from genome assembly GCA_005239505.1 of Nicotiana paniculata. Classification (NCBI taxonomy): domain Eukaryota; kingdom Viridiplantae; phylum Streptophyta; class Magnoliopsida; order Solanales; family Solanaceae; genus Nicotiana; species Nicotiana paniculata. The sequence goes on from ML306687.1 coordinate 11,118, forward strand.
GACCATGCAAATACTTCCTCATACTCTCTTTGAAACTTTGTGTATTCTTTCTTTTCTGATGGTGACAAATGGATGCTGATATGATTCTCCTTTACATTTTCTGAATCTCCCATTTTGATAATTTCGGTCTCATTCAGGTTGGACTTAGGTCTATTCTCAAAGTTCTAAACTTTTTTGACAATCTCGTCAGGTATGTCGTCCTCTTCTAAATCAATATCCGTTTGCTGCATTGTCTCATTGCATGTCACAGTCATCGGTTCATCAAGAGAAGTAATAGTAATGTTGTATAAATAAAGTAATGAGAGAAAATAATAGCAATAAATATCATATAAGAGAAATTTAGAAGATGCTTTGATAGATTGAATAAGTATTTTGAACATTGAAGATCTTTATTGCAGAAATTGAAAAATGCAGGAAAAGGAAAATCATTTAGTAAATAAAACAGTAAATAATGCTTGTTTTAGCCTTGCTACCCCGAGGCTCGTCAGGCTTTGGTTGTCTTGATAGACCAGTTCTTGAGATATGCCCCCCTGATTACAGTCTGTATGTAAGGGCCTTCCTCCCCCTCTCCCTCAAGAACAACACATCAATCCATATCATCATTCTCTAGGAACAAACTCCTGATTGCTGCAAGTGCTTCTTCTTCATCTGAACCGTAAATAATGTCGGCCTACTTGAAAGTCTGCTCAAGATGAGGTATTGGATGCTCCAAAGGGTAATAGGGATCGCGCCAAGCTGGCGACCAGTCATTGAATTCCTGCCAAGTGTACTCATACCCCAGTCCGAAAGTGGTTCCATGTTCCTTGAGCTTTATGGGTTTCGTAATCCCTTGGAGGTTTTTACCGAGCACTTTGCATGGCTCATATCCTCTCCAGTTCAGGATGCTGTCGATCTTCTTATACCACCATTTGTCCTTGTCGATAGAATTGAACCGTTCAATATGGTGGTAAGTTCCTCCGCCTATCATCCTTTTTCCGTCAATCACCGGAATTGTTTGACGGCTATAAATTGGGTTTCTACCGTCACCATGAATAATCACCTTTTGGTGGTTCCACTCGAATTTTATCTCCTGATGTAGTGTTGATGCTACGGCCCCAGCAGCATGAATCCAGGGTCGTCCCAACAACAGGTTGTAGGATGACAGAACATCTATCACCTGGAAATCCACTTCGCACCAAGTCGGTCCCATCTGTAGACATAGACTGATCTTCCCCATGGTGGACCTCTGAGAATCGTCAAAGGCTTTCACATTGATCGCCCCATCCTTTATCTCATGTAGCCCTTTACCCAATTTCTTGAGTGTTATCAACGGACAGATGTTAAGAATGGAACCTCCATCGATCAAGATTCTTGTGATGAAATGATCTTCGCACTGCACGGTGATGTGCAGTGCTTTGTTGTGCCCCAATATTTCAGGTGGTAGCTCATCCTCATGAAAACTGATTTTATGACTCTCCAGTACCTGGCCTACCATATTGGCCATTTCCCTATTAGTGATGTTGTTTGGCACATATGCTTCACTCAACACTTTTAACAAAGCATTTCTGTGTGTTTCGGAATTCTGCAGCAGAGAGAGGGTGGATATCTGTGATGGTGTCTTGTTCAGCTGGTCGATGACTGAATACTCCTTAGCCTGCACCTTTCTCCAAAGGTCATCGGGACCCGTTTCAATAAGGGGAGGCTGGTTGGCGGCCTGCTTGCTTGACTCGGCCAGATGCTCAGGGGTGTAGACCCTACCAGTTCTCGTCATACCCTGTGTTGCGACAGCTTCCTCAGACCCGATGAATTCAATTGGCACTGGTGACTTTATAGGTGTCACTGCTTCAAACTCAAATGGTATAGACATATTCACCTCAGCGGCCTCAGCGGGCTGAATCTGGACTATGATCGGTTTGAGAGTGACTGCGGGTTTCTTTGGGTTATCGCCTTCAACGATCAACCTGATTGACCCCTCAGGATCCCAATCATCTTCTATTTCAATCATATGGATACCTATACATGTATGGTCTGCAGAGGATTGTCGCGGACATTCGGAGCGGGGTCTTTCGCCACAATAATCTTGTTGTCAATGAAAGCCTGTATTTTGTCCTTCAGAAAACGGAATTCTTCAATGGTGTGTCCTTTCATGCCGGAATGGTACGCACATGATTTGTTTGGGTTAACCCACTGAGAAGGGTTCTCAGGGGTGGCAGCAGGAATAGCTGTGACATAACCAGCAGCTTTGAGTTTTTCATACAGCTGGTCAATGGGCTCGTCTATGGCGGTGTATTGCTTTGGAGGGCGGCGATCAAAATTAGGACGAGGTCTAGGAAATTTTTGGCGTGCAGGGGGTGATCGGTAATGGGATGGCTGGGAATTATAAGTGTGGTAGACAGGAGCGGGTTGTGGATATTTGGGCGAATCAAGTTGATATGTGGGTGGTGGAGCTTGGTCGGAAGGTGGTGGAGTTTGGTAATTTGGTGAGGGTGCTTGGTGCTTGGTGATTCGGGCTTGGATGATATGTGAGTGGAGGTATCGGATAAGTTTGGTACTTGAGCGGGGACTTGGTTCTTTGTGCAACCATTACGGCTCCCACATCTCTCTTCTTAGACACACCACCGGACTATAGATCCTTGTTAGTGGCTTGCAAGGCTTCAAAATTTGTAACTATACCTCTTTTAATACCTTCTTCAATCTGCTCATCCAATTTTATGATGTCAGAGAATTTGTGGCCCTCAACCATCATTAACTGTTCGTAATACTACGGGTCCTGAGCCCGGACAAAGAACTTGTTCATCTGTTCTTCCTCTAGAGCAGGTCTGACTTTAGTGGCTTCGGACCTCCAGCGAGAAGCATACTCGCGAAAGTTTTCTGTAGGTTTCTTCTTCAAATTTTGAATGTAGAACACATCCGGTGCATTCTCTGTGTTGAATCAAAATCTGTCCATGAAATCAGACGTCATGCTTACCGAGTTTGACTATTTCTTGGGGTCTTGGCTGATGTACCAAGATAGTGCATCTCCCTTCAAACTCCTCATGAACAGCTTCATGCGGATTCTTTCATCCTTTCCCACGCCAACCAATTTGTCGCAATAGGTCCTTAGATGGACTCTCGGATCACTAGTACCGTCAAACATTTCGAACTTTGGAGGTTTATACCCCTCGGGCAGTTCGACATCAGGTTGGTACAAAGGTCTTCATAATTCAACCCTTCAATCCCCTTGGTCCCTTCAACACCCTGGACTCGGCTGGTCAGTTTCCTAAGCTCCTCGTCCAAGTTCCTAATAAGTAAATCCTTTTCGTCAGACTCAGATGCCAGTGGGATAGGCAGAGTGGAGTGGGTCATGGTTTCCACATAAATGGGACTATTATAGGTGTGGAAATGGTCTTTTGTGGGGTTTTGAGGTTATGGGATGAGTAGTGGGGTGTTATTTGTGGTGTGGCAAGCATTGCACTGTGTCGAGAGAGTTCGGTTCTTTGGGGGAGTGGTGTGATGGTGAGGTGCGAGATGATTTTGTTGTCTTGGGATATTTTGTGGAGGCGGTGTTTTGAGCATTTGGAAGGTTGGCATCAGGGATGTTGAGGGAAAATAACAAGTTGGCCAGATTCCAGACTTGATCGAGTTCTTCCTGAAACTTCAACAATTTATGTTCAAGTGGTGACATGTTCTCATGCAGGACCTGAATACCTCGGCCATCAGTGGCCTCTACCCGTTCAATAATATTCTCCTTTATGATGTCGCTGGACTTTTCCATCTTATTTTTGCCTTTGTTTTTGCCCTTAGGAGGACTAGGGGGAGGAGTAGGTGGAGGGCCCTTGGATCTGGTGCGATAGGCTGATGATGCCAGAATGCACGAACTAACCTTTGGGGAGGGGAGTAAGAAAAAATAAAAACAAAAGGTAACCAAGTCAGTGATGATTATGAAAAGTATTGTGGTATTTAAACACATAGTGCGGGAATGTAAAGCGCGTCCTAATTTGGGGACCTCTTTTGTGCCCGAGGTAGGCCTAGCGACAAGTTGATTTGGAGAACTTAGATGCCAAAATGCCTCATTTCATTAATGTAGAAATAGACGAATCCAAAACGACACTAAAATAGTATGCAGGAAATAGAGTCACTAATGGCCATTGGCCTTTTTACATTGATTAAAACGAAAAAAAGGAAATCCTATCCTACTTGGTCCCAGAAGGACCTTCCCTAGATTCGGCACCCTTGATCCCATCGAATAGGTTCCCTAGCTCACGCAGTCCTAGCAGTAGGTATTTCTTGACGTGTTTCTTATCACTGGAGGAAAGGTCTTCCCACCAGTTCAGGAGCTTTGGATGGATATTGCTGACCATGATAAATCTAGGGACTTCGTGCCTCATATTCTGCAAGACAAACATAGTTAGTCCCTTACCCCCGCCATACTCGACATTTATACACTTATGATTAGCATAAAAGCATTTAATTCTCCAAATAAATGCACAGAACGTGATTGTGTCCGTTGGGATTATGAAAAATCCGGTGGACTTTTAGATAAGGTTGTCTTCAAGGGTTATTGTGCGGACGACACATTAACCCGGATAGGTTTGACATGATGCATGAAACAACATAACGGAGTAAGTTTTCTATGGGGTTTTAGACTGGTACCATCGAGCGGGAAACTCAAGGGGGAAAGGCACGAAACTGTCGACTGCACCGCTGATCGACTAGTTTTACCGTAAATAAACCTTTCCGAATTTAGGGGTAATAATATAGGAAGCGCGCAACCACTCATCAAGCGTTGCTATCGTATTTGTTTGGCACGAGTAGAGTATGAATATTGAGCATGATTATGCAATAAATAAGCATTAAAGACAAGTTGTCATGTATTTGCACGTTATGAAAGCAGTAAATATAGCAGTTTATAATTTAAAAGCGGTTACAAAGGAAGGAAACAGAAAGAGCATGTTAGTTACTTTTGAAGAACAAATAAATGCTTAAAGAAATAGACAAGTAATTGCACATAAAAGGGGAAAAGGGAAAGGTCGCAAGTATTACTAAAGTAAAGACAAGTTCACAAAGATGTTTGAAATGGTAAAATCTTAGATAACTCCCCATCAGAGTCGCCATGTTGTCCCGCCCCATTTTTCCTCGCGAAATCAGGTTTTGACATGTGACAACTCTTTTAAGTGGATTTTAAAAGAGAAGAGTCACCACCTAACGATTTTTAAGGTGCGTTAGGGCACCTAGAGTAATTAACTCATGAAACTAGTTTGCATTACTAGAGATCGGGTAAGGGCTTGAAATTATCCTAAGGGGAAGGTATTAGGCACCCCTCAAAATCCACAACTATGGTTCCCGGCCAAATGGTTTCGTGAATTTGTACAACTAACAAATAACAAGTAAAGGATCAAATAAGAGGGGATTTAAGTCTTAAGCATACATGTGTTTAGAAAACAATAGGGATGATTACAAAATAGCATATACAGGTGTCCTAGGTTTATAATAATATGGATCACATCAATGCAATACCCGGTAATCACTCCTCGAAGAGGGGCTACACGTGGTATCAGCACACTGGTCATCATATCCATATTCTACCCTTCCCACCCCGTGAAGGTAATTAAAGCGTGTATTGGTCACAGATTCTATTGCGTTCTATTACCCGTCCCATCCTATCAGTCCTGGAGGAGGTTAGGACTACTATCCTAAAGGGTAGGTACTAGACAGACCCTCAGGTTTAAAAGGGTAAAATTCTAAGGCGACAAGAAAAGAACATGTAGGACTGCAGTCAGTGGGAAGCACATAGGAGCATAAAGGAGGCTCAGATTTTCTTCCGCAGATAATGCATATAATTAGCACGACTCAAACACATATAAGGGTAGTGCTGTTAATTAAGATCCTAAGACATAGTATCTAGGTGAATGTAGAGGATAGGCAGACTTGTTTTATAACCCAAAAACATGCTCTAATCAGTTTGCCTACTGATTTAAAAGTACCTATTAGTGTTAAGCAGCATACACAAGAGAGACAGATTTCTAATTTTTTTTTGGAAATTTAGTCACCTAAGGCTTGTCTAGGTGGGGGACAGTGTATATTAACAGAATTATTAGAGGAACTGTTGCAAATTGTTACCTAAACATGTTGTTCTAGGTTTTTCAGAACACTGAAGCATTACCAGTTGTTTTTAGAGAAAAATGAGTGAGGTTGTTATACCTTTTTTATACATCAGTAATTAGACTAAATGTAGTTAAGCGATTAGGACCCTATAACATGATATCTAATGCACAAGTAGAGATGCAGAATGATGGATATACAGAATTCCTAAGCATGATTTCTAAACGCTCAGTAGTCACAGTATTAATCATGGTTTCAAAAGATGCTGGAGTGATAATTTATTTTAGCCTAGGACAGAATTTCTTAGCGTACATGGCAGTGTGGACATGATAGTAGAGAATACCATTTATTAGCAGGATTTTTCTAAGTAAAAGTGAACATGCTGAAACAATAAGTATGAGACCTAATAAACATGATTTCTAATGCATGAATTTGAACATATGGGCCTAAACATGATCTCTATTGCACATATAGGAAATAAAGTCTAATAGCATGATTTATAATGCATGAATTTGAACATATAGGCCTAAACCTGATCTCTATTGCATAGATGGGAAATAAAGTATAATAGCATGATTTCTATCCCTTTAATAGCTATCGCATGCGTAGTTACCCTTCACTTTTTACTATCCATCCCTGAGTTTACAAATTATTATACGTCACGGAATTATGAATTACACAACCAAAGGAAAAATAAGAAGTTACTTCTATAGGGAGCCTTCAATCAGGCCCAGATCTTCCAAACTCAATGCCTTATGGTATTTCATAGCCTTTCATAGTCCGGGTGTATCAGAGTTGCCTAAGGACCTCAAGGGCTCCCGGGCAGTGCTCACACCTAGACATAGCCAAAGAATTAAACATGTGCAGTGTGGAAGTGCCAGCCTTGTGTGTCAGAGTTCAAAGGGTACTCGAAGGTCCCCAAAGCAGTGCTCACACGAAGGGGGCTGAACTTAGACTTCTAAGAGTATATTTGAGAGTGTTTTTTATTTAAAAGGATTTAAGTAGGGAACAGTTTTGAGAAAGGGTAAGTAAGAAAACAGTTTTTTGAAGAAAGGAAATGGAAGCTTAACATCACAAAGGACCAAGGATAGCCAAACAAGCACAAGCACAGACAGGGGTAATAGGAGTAGGGACAAATACAGAGCATGTAAGGGCATACATACAGCAGGCAGATACACACATGGACATGCGATCAGGAACTCCTAAGGGCCTAGAGGATCTGGGGGTACAGTGCCAGGTTAGATTAACAACTAAGGCCATGATTAAACTAATGTATCAGTCATAGGCATGTAAGAAGTAGGGGCTAAGTGTACCGAAACATGTTGGTCATAAACAAATAAAGCCTAATTTAAACATGCAGAGGGGAGTTTAGGATCCTAGATACATGCTGAAGAATAAGTAAGCAAGTTGGAAGCATGTTGAATTACAACAGTAATGGAAACATGTTGGTTTGAGGAACTGAAATCTAAATTAGAACATACCAGTAAAGTGAAGAAAGCAGTAACACAAACAGGAAAGTAGGAGAATTCACAATAGTTAGCCTTGGCTTGCAGTCGACTAACCTAGAGTAGCAGTAGTTAGCATAGAAGAGAGAGAAGAAAGTCTTTTAGATTGTGGGAGAGATTTTTTGAACAGATTACTTCGTGTGTGTGTTTGTGTATGAATAGAGTATATATAGTTTTGAAAAACTTGATGAAAAATAAGGAAAGAACCAGAATTAACCAGTGATTGTGGGACTGAATATCAATCAGTACCCAATTAGTACAAGTATCCCTATGATTAAGGGAGTAATTCACACGGTGAGTATTAAATAAGGAAAGAACTGTATATAGCTTAGAGGAATATAAGAACACTGTAAGTATAATAGGCAATTAGGTATACCTTAATTGAAGGGGTTAAACTCAAACGGCTAGTAGGTAAAATAATATTTAAGGAAAATTCTGATGCCTGTAACATATAAGGAAATAGTTTCACCCTTAATTCAAGCATACAACTGAGACTACGTTCAGAAGATATCACTTAAGGAAATAGTAATCAATTAACAGTTAATCAATTATGTAACAAGGTAAGAAAAAAAAGTTTGAAATCAATAAGAACATCTCATAAGAAATCAGGGATTCGCAATTGGTACTAATTAAGGGAAGGCCTCATGTATCTAAGGAAACATTCAGAATCAGCTGAGGATATCGTATGAAAAATCAGTATAGTACTACTCATAATCATTCAGGGATTCAATGCAGTAATGATTCAAGCAGGGTGAACACACAAAAAGCAGCAGAATCAAAGACCCAATAACATAGTGAAGCAATAATCAAAAAGAAATAGGGGTTACTCATGGGAAATAGACACATATACAAATCGAAAGAAAAAGAGATGCTCAGAATTTAGAACATAGTGTTAAAACTTTAAAAGTGATAAAACGTTTAAGCATATGGGAAAAATCACTTGAACTTTGAGAAACTGTTTGAAGAAAAGGTTTCAGAAACCCTAAGTGAAAAACCTGTTTAAAAAATGGAAAACCTTTAAGAAAAAAATGTAATAATACTCGTAATAAAGCCGTATCTAGTGTAGATCTAAGAGAATAGGAAGGTTTTCGAAGAAAACATGTAAAAAGCTTCATGATATACACAGATCTAAGACAGATCTAAAGTAATCGTGAAAATACCCGGGGTTAGGGTTTCAGAGAGTTGAAAAACAAGAAAACCCTTAAGATATCGCCAGCGTTATCCGAAAAAATCATAGCTCTTACTCTGACGGCCGGAGGAGGCCGGAAGATGGCATGAGGGACCATGGGTAGGATCTGAACCGCTCCAGGTTTTCCCGAGGGCCTTAGGGTGTAATTAGACCGGTGTAGGGTGAAGCAGTAACCAGGAGATAATGGGAGACCATAGTTTCCGGCGAGGAACTAGCCGGAGATGACGAACAAACTCCATCGGAGAAGGGAGGCAAGGAAGGTTCTAGAGAGAACCAGAGAGAACCAGAGAGAGATAGAGAGAGAATGAGAGACTAGGAAATGAGAGGTCGGAGGGGGGTAGGTCTAGGTTTAATTATGGTAACACTAATCTGGGTCGTTGATTTAAATTGATCAACGGCTCAGATTAGTCGTCGGGTTGGGCCGGGTAGGATTTTAGGTCTGCGCTGGGTAATTGGGCTGATTAAATTGGGTAGGGGCCCGGGTGAAATTATGCTATCATTAAAATTAAAAGTGGCTATTAGTTAAATACCCAAAAAAGATAAATAATTAATAAAAAATAGCTAATAATTATATAAAATGAAATTAATGCTAAATAAATGAAATTAAGGAAATTAATGAATATAAGAATATAAAATGAGATAATTATTGATTTAAATGGTATAAGATGTACAATTAGGCCATAGTTGTAAAATTATTGTAATTATGGTCTAATAATACCAAATTGGCTAATTTGTGAAATAATTAAATCCTAATAGGATTAAAAATGATATGTTGACTGGGAAATATTTTGAAATTATTTATAATACAATTTATGAATAATTATTGAATATAAAAATACTGAATAAATTGGAAAAGGATTTAATAAAAATTTCAAAAAAAAATTTCAAAAAAATACCAGAGGTATATATACAAATTCAAAAATAATTTGAGAAAAAATTGGGTATCAACAGTGTTTTGGCTATGTATGAACTCATTGTTTTGATGCTTTGTTTAGGCTGTTGCTTATTACTATACTTTCTTTTCAAAATATGTTTTACTAAATAGACTCTCTGGTTTATGAAGTGTTTCAACTAAATCTCTTTCAAAACCTTTTCAAAACTCATCCCTTGCACTTCACTTGATTCCTAGACCTTTAAGTTTTTCCCCCTCAGTGTGAGCATTTCTTTGGGACCTTGAGTTCCCTCTGAACTCTGACACACTGAGGCTGGTATTTCCACACAGCACATGCTCTATCTTGGCTATGAAATCTGGGTGTGAGCATTGCCCGGGATCCCTTGAGGTCCTTAGGGAACTTTGACACACCCGGACTGTGAAAAGGCTATGAATACCATGTGGCATAAGGTTTGGAGGATTTGGGCTTGAGTGAAGGCTCCATATAGAATAACTTCTTATTTTTTACTTTGTTTATGCAATTCATAATTCCTGGCTTGTAATAATCTGTAAACGACTTATGGGGGATGGATAGTGAAATGGGAGGGGTAACTACGCATACTTAGTTATTACAAGGGTAGGAACCATGTTTTAAGCTTTATTTCTTATTTGCGCAATAGAAATCATGTGTAGGTTCACATCCATGCATTAAAAATTATGCTCTTTAGGTCCTATGTACACTGTTTCAACATCTTGTTTCAGTATTGTCATTCATCACTGAGAAAACATCTGTGATAGGGTAAATAATGTTAATAATTGGTATCTTCTGCAATCATGTTTCATATTGATATGCGCACTTAGAAATCATGTCCCTAGGATAACATTAACAAGATGTACTCTTTCTATTCCTGAAATTATGCATAATGTTGTGATTTTATGTGCATTTAGAAATCCTGTTTAGGTTATTATGGATCATGCAGCATTAGACATCATGTTATAGCATCATACTCATTTAACTGCACTTAGTCTAAATACAGATATCTAAAACAGTCCCCTATTCTAAACAACTGATAATTAGTCCTTGCACATCTTCAACACCTAGAATTGCATGTTATTAGCTATAAACAACCTAGAGTTGTTAACAAATCTGAATAACTGTTGCATGTTATCCTACACAAGACTTAGATAATCAACTTAAGAAATAAAACCAGAACTATCCTTTGTGATTTGTGTTCAACTGTCAGCATGCTTAAAACCAGTAGGCAAGTCTGATTAAGACTTCCTCTCTGAATTATGCAATAAATCTGTCTTTGTTATTATCACTTAGACACCATGCGTAGGATCTGAATCTGGACCTTAATTGTGTATGAGACATGCTGTTTATGTGCACTGTTTGTGGAGGTCTTTGAGCCCTTTCCTGTTTATGTGCTACCCCCTTTANAGAGTCCTAATTTCCTTCGGGACCGATAGGAAGGGATGGGTAACATCATGCAATAGAAGTCGAGACCAACACTCGATTTATTTACTTTCACGGGGTGGGAAAGGGTAGAATATAAATATGATGACCGGTGCGCTAATACCACGTGTAGCCCCTCTTCGAGGAGTGATTACCGAGTATTGCATTGATTTCATCCATATTATTATAAACCTATGATACCTTTTATATGCTTAGATTTTAATCCTTTCAAAAACTAATCTTCTTTACTGTTTTCAAATATCTGCATGCTTAAGACTTAAATTCCCTCTTATTTGAGCCTTTATTTGTTTGTTTGCTAAGCCGTACAAATTCACAGAAACCATTTGGCCGGGAACCACACTTGTGGATCCTGAGGGGTGCCTAACACCTTCCCCTTAGGATAATTTCAAGCACTTACCCAATCTCTGGTTAGTAATGTAGTTGTAATTGAACCCCTTAGGTGCCCTAACGCACCGTTAAAATCGTTTGGTGGCGACTCTTCGAAATATTCAAATCTCTTTCCCAAAAGGAACGAGTTGTCTCAACCAATGTCATAAACCCCTTTCAACCGGGCCCCGAAAGGAGCGCTCGGGGAAAAGGGGGCGCGACACTCTCTACTTCGATGTCACATTCACAAACAGTTTAATGCTTGAAAACTAGACTCGTAGAGCTTCAATATGGTGGGTTGATCACCCTGCAACTCCAATTATTGGAAGAAATGCTCAGTGACATTAGACCCAAATTTTAGTAAAATTATGAATGTAACTTGCAATAACTTTTGCCGACTTTTGTTTTACAACTTGTTTTAAACCCTCACTATCTTTATAAAGGACTATAATCCCTATGGTTCGTATTGGTTTAATCATGACGCAAGTAGACACAAGATAAAACCGGGTGTAATAGTAGAAACTTCAACCCACTTAGACACATAATCCAACGCAATAAAAATATAGGTGTTAACAAAGGAAATCACAAAAGTGACCATGAAATCAATATCCCAAATGACGAAGATGTTAATCTCCAAGATGGTTGTAAGGAGAATCTCATGTTTCTTTGAAATCTCACTGGCTCGTTAACATTCATGACACCTTCTTACTAAATCATATGCATCATTGTAAAAACTAGGCCAATAGAAACAACAACTTAGGACCTTCCCCGTCGTTCTTGATCCCCCTCGGGTACAACCATAAGGTGAATAATGACAAGCCCCAAGAATGTCACTTTGCTTTTCATCTGGCACACATCTCCTAATCATGCCATCCATTCAAATCTGGAAAAGGTATGGTTCTTCCCAATAGTAGTATTTGCAATCCCTCTTGGTTTTCTTTGTTTCGTTTGAAGTGAACTCTTCCAGAATGATATCGTTAAATTATAATTAGCCAAATGTGTAAACCATGGTACCTATTTCATAGAAAGTGCCAAGAGTTTCTCATGGGTAAAGGGGTCATTGATTTGAACGCCATTATGTGGTCTCCCCTCCTCCTCCAACCGAGATAAGTGGTACACCACTTGGTTTTCAATCACTCTCTTGTATTGGATATCAGTAACAATATCTTGCAATAGAAGAACACATCTCATCAATCGATATTTGGTTTCTTTTTTTCTCAAAGATACCAAAGTGCCGCATGATCCGTGTGAGTTTTTTTGGGCTACGGGAGGTGAGCTCGGGTTGACTTTTTGGTTGACATTGTGTATTGACTAAAAATTCAATCTTTATTGATTAAGTTAGATTTATATGGATTTTTTTGACATTATCGGGTTATATTTGACTAGATTCGATCCATTTGGTTGGATTTTTGAGGATTTGGCATTATTAACAAATTTTAGGCTACTGGGTGGAGGTAAGTCTCTTGGCTAATATTGTTAAGAGGGAAACCCCTAGGATTTAACTTATTTGATATGTGTTAAGGTATTGGGGTTAGTGTATATAACTAGTGGCAATATGCATTTATCAAGTTTATATCATGACCGAGGTAGAATTGATTTATTTTATGCCTTGTTTTGGCCTTGTGCTCATTTGATTCATGATTTATTTGACTCATGTGACTACGTTTGTTCTCTTATTCATGTTAGAAATCATGTATAATATTATGATTAATTATGAAGTCATGGAAGCTTATTTTTGATATGTTGAAATAGATTATGACTAATTATGAAGGCATGGAAGCTCATTTTTGATATGTTGAATTGCATAATTATTCGTAGTCGCATAGAGATTTCATGAGCCCTTATCAAATTGATGTTTACTAATTTATTATGAACCTTATATATTTAATTCTTGAGCATATACATATATCTTGAATAATGAATACGTGATTTGGACTGAGGATTTTTGCATGAAGGTGTAACAGTGCGGATGAGATAAGGTTACGGAACATTGAAAATGATGATTGGACATTGATTTAAGAGTGATGCTATTATTAACCTCTTTGAGTTTGGATTTGGATCCGTCCCTCCGGAGTTAGGTGATAACCAAGGTTAGTTCGAGCCCTGTGAGTGTGGTCGGTACATGGATTTTGTAGCGGGTTGATACATGAATTTTTTATTAGGTGTTGTTAATACATGGATTGTGTATCGGGGTACGGGGATCTTGTACCGGTTGAGCATGGATTTGTATTATTAACTTATTTAGTAGTACTTATTTATCTGGCAATTGTTGCTTGACATCCTTATATGCTAGTTGGGAGTCTCGGCTTATTATTTGAGCATACTATATTTTAATACCATATTTGAGAAGTTTTTTGATTATTTATGTACTAGAAGTTCATGTCTCATACTTAAATTATTGCTAGAATCTAACATCTCCACTACTTCTTAGAGGTTAGACTTGGTACTTATTGGGTACCGATTGTGTTGTACTCATACTGCGCTTTTGCACATCTTTTAGTGCATATCCTTAGGTGGGTCCTAGTAGAGCTTCCTGATGGAGCTAGGCGACTATACATAGACTTAAAGTGAGATGCACTTCGTGGACCTACTTCGTTGTTCCTGAGTCCCCAATTCTTACAAATTCCTATCTACTTGTATTTCAGATAGCTTATTATATATACAAACTTGTTCTCATTTTTCGTAGTTTGCTCGTGCACTTATGCCACCTAGTCTTGGGGGTTGTACTGTGTTGGAATACTTTTTAATTAATGATAGTAGATTATATTTGTTGATTGTGAGTTGGCTTTCCTAGCAAGCACGACTAGGCGCAATCAGGGTCTAGAGGTGGGATTTTGGATCGTGACAAGATGGTATCAGAGCTCCAGGTTGTGTAGGTCTCACGGTTCATGAGCAGGTCGAATATTAAAACAACCCCCCACACGATCTGGAACCACACAAAAAATTAGCAAACACAAGAAGAACAAGAAAATCAATAGCGCCGCGGGGTTCCCGACACACTTGACTTGTGACGACTTTCGCCGACTTCTGTTTTATAACTTGCTTGTATTCAAAACATAACACAAAACTATCATACGACTAAAACACCTCATAAAATCACCTTTTTATCATGTTAAGCACCCTAGTCTCACCCCAAAATTACGGGTTATAATATTCCAAACTTGTCGACTTTCAACGGAACTTATTTTCTTTGATTTGTTTAGCTTCTAAACTTTACAACCCTCTTGATACTTGTAGTTAATGATCTTAAATATTTGTAACCTATAAGGTAACATGATAACTTACTTTATGTACTTCAAAAGGTGATCTCATTTCTGGGCTTACATTAATTGACTTACAATTTACGTACGGAAAATGGGATGTTAGATCATTCCTCCTTTGGAAAATTCGTCCTTGAATGTTGACGGATGATCTTATCAGTCTCATAACCTACAACTCTAACAAATATATTAATATTTCCTGAAAACTAGGAAACTGTTCTGTGAATAAATCCAAAGGCCACGACATTCCCCCTTTAGGCCACTTTCTCACACGATGACATGTGTTCAGAATTCATCGTATCTCATAATTGTTGCTATCTTATGCCATGCATCTTGTATGGCTTTGTCCTTGTACGCACACCTACGCCACTCTTATCTCCTTTTCTCCTCTAGCTTTTAGCCAATCTCTAGGCCTCCCTTTTGTGAACATATACAAAACTATGAAAAGTTGTTCCTCTAGGCATCGGTAGGTGTACTGAAGTTCTTTGTTTGGTGCTTCGTCGAACTGACGACTACCGCTATATTCTGTTTCATAACCTCAGAACTTTTATCCATCGATTGTTGAATCATATTAATGTTGATCTATAATCCATTAGTGATAACTTGAAACTTCTTAAGTAGTACATTTTCACTAGGGCTTACGTCTCGTCGGCTAAAATCTCAAGTTATTTGCTTCATCCACCTTAGGGATGATAGTATACTTCAATAACCATATTTCACAGCATCCCAACATGATTAATCTTACGGGAGGTATTCAAATCCTTTGCAATTCATAAAATCCCTTCACGGAATCATTACTTCAATCGAAGGCTATATTCCTAACTGCCATCCTCTTATCATTTATCACAATTACACTCTTATTCTATTACCTAGGAAGCATCTCATCTCTTCTAAATGTTCCTACTCTTAAACTCGTCCGAGTTCATTCAGGTTATACCAGTCTTTCCATAACTTACAGAAACAATCAGCTCTCTTGTTTTGATGGGCTTAATCCTGAGGCCTTACCTATTCTCGTCACCTCCTAACTCATTTTTTCCTATCCTTACTCTGGTCTACCTAAAACCTTGTCGCTCTACCATACATTAGCTTGCGACCTACACTTATCTATGCATACTACTCACAACCTTCATTTAACTTTCTAACACCATAGATCTCCTTATGTTATTCTAGAACTTCAAGCCAGACTACACGTCACCTATAACTCTTCTTTACTCTCTTAACTAGACCTCTCGGTACTTGGAAACTATCGGCAGGAAGATATTCTACTAAAGTCCCCACTATCATTTCTGGATACAGAATCACGAGACCTCTAGCCCTCTATTTGTAGTCTAAATTATTCATGACATTCTGTATTTGAGTATCTCGTACCTTTTTCACTTTTACCTTACTTACCTTTAAATCTTGCATCATAACTTCTGTCATTTTCATAACTTCCCTTCAATATTAGTGGAATTTACATCCACTCCTTGAAGATGTATTATAATAATTTCACCTCTGGTTCATACACAATTTGACATAAGCTTCATAATAACTGCTTATAACTCAAATCTATGGCACGATCTGGAAACAAATGAAGGGTAACATTTCCTAAATGCCTTGTAGCCTCTCAATTATTAGTGTGGCACAGAACGTTACCATATGTGAGACTCTACTAGAAACGGCTTTGTAGACTCCCTAGGAAATGACTTGCTATGATACCACTTAAAACAACCCCTCACACAAGCTGGAACCGCATCAAAATCAACAACCACAAGAAGAACAAGAAACTCACTAGCACCACGGGGTTCCCGAAACTTGATTTGTCTTGACCTTTCTTCGAATTTTGTTTTGGAACTCACTTGAATTCAAAAATACACACTCGACTATCATATGACTAAAATACCTCATAAAATCACCTTCTTATCATGTTGAGCACCCTAAAGTACGATTTATAACATTCCTAACTTGCCGACTTTCGACGGAACTTACTTTCTTTTATTCGTTTATCTTCTAAACCTTCCAACCCTCTTGATACTTGCATTTCAATATCTTAAATATTTGTAACCTCCAAGGTAATATGATTAACTTACTTTTTGTACTTCCAACGATTGACTTATGACATACTTTTACGTACGAAAACATGGGTGTTACAAATAGAGTCTTGTGGGTCGGTATGGAGACTTCTTTACTTATATCTGAGAAGCTACAGGATGTTAAGAAACTTCCCTTCTTACATTCTTTATAGTGCAGATTTATTGATCTGGAATTTGAATCCTTGTCTTTCTATTCTCTCGCAGATGGTGAGAACACGTTCATCGGGAGCAGTTGGACAGGAACTAGCCCTTCAAGTTAGGGCCATAACATGCCATGGTCGAGGCAGAGGCAGAGCTAGAGCCTGCACTATAGTTAGAGCCCCTATAAGGGGATCCTGTATGGATCCACCAGTTGCTCCGGTGGAGGAGCAGGCTTTTTATCAGGGTGAGCCAATTGGACCAGCTCAGGTCTCGGGGGGGTTCATTGCTACCCTAGTATTTCAGGATGCACAAACTCCTACTACTCACACTCCTAAGCTTGTCGCTGATGTTTATCATACGCTAGACTAGTACCAACTAGGGGACACTCTCATGTTGTTGTTGTTAGGCTAGTAGCGTAGGCCGCTATGTTTAAGGAGGAACAAAAGAGGTTTGAGCGGTTCAGGAAGATGGGTCCTCCATGTTATGATAGTGATCCTTTGGTTGATGCACAGGATTTCTTAGAAAGTTGTCAAGAAATTCTGCATAATCTTAGTTTTGTGGAGTCAAATAGGGTTGCTCTCACTACTTTTCAGCTTCAGGGGCCAAACAAGAGGTGGTGGTAGTCATACAAGCGTAGCAGGATAACAGAGTCAATTCCACTCACATGGAGTAAATTATCACATCTCTTCTTGGAGAAGTTTGTTCCCCTCACGACAAGGGAGGAGATGCATGGCTAGTTTGAGCACCTTCAGAAATGGTTGTATATCTATGACCGAGTATGATATGAGATTTACAGAGCTATCCTATCATGCAGCTTTTTTTATCCCCGATGAGGTTGGGAAGGTGAGGATTCATTGAGGGATTGAACTTTGGTATCAAGATTGCTAGGAGGCGGAGACTTGTACTACATTTCTTAAGGTTGTAGACATAGCGCATCATTGAGCATTTTCGGAGTCGGAGCAGGGATACCATGATAATGATAGACAAGAAGCCCTGATATTCTGGTGGTTCCAGTGGCACCTTATCTAGAGGTATGGATCATTCTGGGAGAGGCCATCCTAGCAGGCCAGCTACTTCAGCTTATCAGCCTGCTCGTGGAACTCCAGTTTAGTCTTTATTTTGTACATTACCAACATAGAGTTCCTACCATGCTCTTTCAACCCAGGGCTCTTCTAGTGGGAACTCTAGTTATCAAAGGCAGTCATAGATTCAGCAACCATTCTCAGCTCCAAAATGTTTTGTGTGGAAAGGTTGCGCATATCAAGAGGTATTTTCCTAGACATGGTAGAGGCGCAGCACAGCAGGGTTCTCAGGAAGTGACTCCAGTTCTAGTTGTTACACCACCAGCTAGATGGGGAGCTCAGGTAGTTAGGGGATATCCCAGAGGCGGAGGTTAGGCCCGCTGTTATGCATTTTTGGCTAGACCCACGGTAGAGGCTTCTGATGTAGTTATTATAGGTATTATTTGAGTCTGTCACTGAGATGCATCAGTTCTATTTGATCCTGGTTCTATATATTCCTATGTGTTATCATAATTTGCATCATATTTGGATTTTCCCATAGTTCCCTTGATATTCATGTTCATTATCTACACCTGTTGGTGACTCTATTATGGCATATCGGGCGTATTGGTCTTATTTGCTTACCGTTAGGGGCTATGAGACTAGTGTGGATCTCTTGTTGCTTAGTATGGTGGATTTTTATGTGCTTTTGGGTATGTATTGGTTATCTTTGTATCATACTATTCTTGATTGTCACTCTAAGACCGTGACGTTGGCTAGGTTAGGGTTGCCAAGGTTGGAATGAAAGGTTCTCTTGGGTATACTTCTAGTAGGGTGGTTTCATTTCTTAAGGCTCAACAGTTGGTTGAGAAGGGGTGTATGGCATACTTAGAATTTTGTAAGGGATGTTAGTGCTGATGCTCCTACTGTTTAGCCAGTCTTGGTAGTGAGGGAGTTTCTAGATGTGTCTCCAACCAACTTACCAATTATGCCACTAGATAGGAATAATGATTTTGTATTGACTTGGCACCGGGCACTCAGCCCATAACTATTCCACCAAATCACATGGCTCCAACAGAGTTTAAGGAGTTGAAAGAACAGCTGCAAGGGTTGCTGGATAAGGGGTTCATCCGCACTAATGTATTACCGTGGGGTGCGCCGGTGTTTTTTGTGAAGAAGAAGGACAGTTCCATGAGGATGTGAATTGACTAGAGGCAGTTGAACACGGTTACCATCAAGAACAAGTATCTATTTCCTCACATTGATGACTTATTTGATCAACTTCAAGGTGTTAGGGATTTCTCGAAAATTGACTTGAGATAGGGTATCACCAGTTGAAGATCAGGGCGTTGGACATTCCTAAGACGACTTTCAGGACTCAATATGGGCATTATGTGTTTTTGGTGATGTCTTATGGTATGACTAATGCCATAGCAGCCTTCAAGCATTTGATGAACAGTGTGTTCCAGGATTACTTGGACTCATTTTTCATTGTATTCATTGATGGCATCTTGGTGTATTCCCATTGTGTTGAGGAGCACGAGCAGCATTTGAGGACTGAGCTTAATATTTTGAGGGAGAAGAAGTTGTATGTTAAGTTCTCTAACTATAAGGTTTTCCTGGACTTAGTGGCTTTCTTGGACCATGTGGTTTCAAATGAAGGGATCAAGGTGGATCCAAAGAAAATTGAAGCAACTCAGAGTTGACCCAGACCATCTACCGCTACTGAGATCAGAATTTTTTTAGGCTTGGCAGAGTATTATCGTCGTTTGTGGAGAGGTTTTATCAATTGCAGCCTTATTCACTCAATTGACTCAGAAGGGTGCTCCATTCAGGTGGCCAGACGAATGTGACGAGAGATTTCAGTGGCTCAAGACGACATTGACTACAGCTCTAGTTTTGGTATTGCTCTCAGCATCGGAGTCATACACAGTCTATTGTGATGCTTCGAGGGTTGGTTTTGGATGTATTTTTGATGCAGAATGGTAGGGTGATTGCTTATGCATCACTCCAGGTGAATTCCCATGAGACAATTTATTCCGTGCATGATTTGGAGTAAGCATCCATCGTACTTGCGCTCAAGATTTGGAGGGATTAGTTATATGACATATCTTGTGAGGTGTATACGGATCATCTGAGTCTCCACCATCTGTTTAAATAGAATATTTGAATTTAAGGCAGCAGAGATGGTTGGAGTTGTTGAAGGGTTATGATATCACCATTATTTATCATATGATGAAGGCTAATGTGATAGCTAAGGCCTTGAATAGAAAGGAGGAGAGTATGGAGAATTTGGCATTCACTCCATGTGTGGAGAGACTGTTAGCTATGGATATTTAGGCTTTGGAACAGGTTTTTGAAGTTGGATATTTTGGAGCCTATCAAGGTTCTTTCTTGTGTTGTGTCACGGTCTTCATTGTTTGAGCACATTAAGGCTCGCCAGTATGATGATCCCCACTTGCTTGTCCTTAAGGATACGGTGCTGCGAGGTTGTGCTAAGGAGGTGACTATTGGTGATGATGGGATATTCAAGCTTTAGGGTGTGTTTGGTATGAAGGAAAATATCTTCCATGGAAAATGTTTTCCTAGAAAATGTTTTCATGGAAAATGAGTGATTTTATCACTTACTTTCCCTTGTTTGGTTGGTGAGTGAAAACCTTTTTCCGGAAAATATTTTCTAGTATTTGGTTAGAAAGTACAAAATAATTTCTATGCTACTCTCCTCATCCCCCCCCCCCCCCCCCCCNTTCTTGTGCTCTCGCCCCCCTCCCCCCAAATACCCAACATTTTCATGACTCTATTTTCTTCAAGAATTTAATTATTCTTCTAAAAATTGACACAAACCTAAAGGAATTAATGTGTTGCTTTACTTTTTTACGCAAAAACAACGTTGAAATTTGTGCTCCATAACTAAAAAATGCTCTCTTTTTTTTTGTTGAAAAAGAAAGTACTATTTCTACAACATGAAAATAAAGTACTCATTTTCTTAAAATGAAAGAAAATTATTTTTCTACATCATGAAAAAAATACGTTTTGTTGAAATGAAAGAAAATACTTTTTCTACATTGTGAAAAGAAAATACTCTTTTCGTTGAAATAAAAGAAAATACTTTTTACTACATTATTTTGTTGAAATGAAATAAAATATATTTTACATTATGAAAAGAAAGTATTTTTTTAAATGAAATTAAAAGAAATTATATCATGAAAATAAAATACTCATTTTTTGAAATGAAAAAAAATACTCTATCTATAACATGAGAAGAAAGTACTATTAATAATATTTCTATTTAGGTAGGGGTGGGGACTGGGTTGGGGTGGGGTGGAGTCGGGGTAGGGGTGGGGATGTGAGGGTGGGTTGGTGGGGGTAGGTGCGGATGGGAATGGGAGAAAGGTTGGAAAAGAGTTTTGAAAAATGTTTGTTCATCTCTTGATAGGGAAAATATTTTCCTCCAATTGGAGGAAAATGAATTCATGAAGAAAATATTTTTCGAAATATTTAAGCCAACCAAACAATAAAAATTGGAAAATATTTTCCTTTATACCAAACACACCCTTAGTGTTGGATCTTTGTTACTAAGGTCGATGGTTTGATGGAGTTGATTCTTGAGGAGGCTCATAGTTCGCAGTATTCTATTCACACAGGTGCTACGAAGATGTATCTGATTTGAAGCAGCATTATTGGTTGAGAAGGATGAAGAAGGACATTGTGGAGCATGTTGCATGGTGTTTGAACTGCCAGCAGGTCAAGTATGAGCATCAAAGACCTGGTGGTTTTCTTCAGAGGTTAGATATACCGGAAAAGAAGTGGGAGCGTATCACTATCGATTTTGTGGTTGGGTTTCCATGGACCTTGAGGAGATTTGATGTTTATGGGTTATTATGGACAGACTGACCAAGTCTGCACATCTCATTTCGGTCATGACTTCCTAAACTTCTACGCAGTTGGCTCGAATTCATCTTAGAGAGATTGTTCGCCTATATGGTGTGCCTGTTTCTACCTTCTCGGATTGTGGCACTCATTTTACATCACATTTTCGGAGAGCTATACAACATGAATAGAGAATGCAAATTGAGTAGAGTATTGCTTTTCACCCTCATACAGACGGGAAATCCGAGTGAACCATTCAGATCTTGGAGAATATGTTAGATCATGCATCATTATTTTCAGAGGCCAGTGGGATTAGTTTCTACCATTAGCAGATTTACCCTATAGAAACAGCTACCAGTCGAGTATCCAGATGGCTCTGTATAATTACTTATATGGGAGGTGATTCCATTCTCCAGTTGCTTGGTTTGATCATAGGGTGGCTAGGTTGTTGGGCACCGATCTGGTTCGTGATACTTTGGAGAAGGTGAAGTTGATTCAGGAGGGGATTCGTACAATGCAGTCCAGGAGAAGAGTTATGCTGATATGAAGATTCGTGATGTAAATTCATGGAGGGTGAGAGGTTTCTTCTCATAGTTTCAGTTATGAAGGATGTGATGAGGTTCGGGAAAAAAGGAAAGATGAGCCCTCGGTACATTGGTCCATTTCAGGTTTTGGAAAGAAAGGGTGAGGTGCCTTACTGTCTTGCTATGAAACCTAGCTTGTCGGGAGTTCATCGGTGTTTCATGTTTCCATACTTCAGAAGTATCATGAGAATCTGTCACATTTGTTAGATTTCAATTCAGTGCAGTTGGGTGAGGACTTGGCTTATGAGGAGGAACCGGTGGCCATTTTGGACAAGTAGGTTTGTAAGCTGAGATCAAAGATTATTAGATCTGTGAAGGTTCTTTGGAGAGGTCAAACAATCAAGGAGGCGACTTAGGAGATTGGGCATGATATCCGGAGAAAATATCCTCATATTTTTGGCATTCCAAGGATGTTTCTAAACTCGTTCGAGCATGAACATTTGTTTAAGAGGGGGATAATATAACGACCTCACCGGTTGTTTTATGTAATTGAGCCCCGTTACCCTTTTTGATGCTTCCCGTATGTGTGTTTGTTGTCTTTTGACTTGCAGGGATGGTCGATTTGGCTTTGGGAAAGTTCGGGATGATTTGGAACATCTAGCATCATTTTGGAAGCTTAAGTTGTAAGAGTTTACCAAGGTTTGACTTTTGTGTTAATAAACTCGGGCGGATAATTTTTATGGTTCCAATAGGTTTGTATGGTAATTTTGGATTTTATCTTATGCTTGAAATTGGATTTGGAGGTTCCTAGGATGTTTTGGTGCTATTTGCCAAAAGTTCATAATTTGTAGGAATGGAGAATTCATAAGTTTTGATCAGGAGTTAACTTTGAGGTTATCGGATTCGTATTTTTGTTCCAGAAGTTAGGATAAGTTTGTTTTTCCATTTGGTAACTATATGCAAAGATTGGGTTTAATAAGGTTTGGGTAGTCTTGAATCAGACAGTTGGTTCGAAGTTTGAAACTTAATGAACTAAAGAGAAGCTTATCATATGTTTTGATCGTCGATTCATGGTTTTGATATTGTTCGTTATGTTTTGAGCATTTGAATAAGCTTTGATGAGATATTGAAACTTGTTGGTATGACTGAACGGGGTACTCGGGGGCTCGGGTGTGTTTCAGGGTGGTTTGAACCATTTCCTTTTGAGTTTTGAGACATCAGAATTTTGTTGGTGTTTGATGTAATTTGGTTTTGTGCGGGTGCATCGCATTCGCAATGAAGGATTTGTGAGTTGGGGTTTTTCCTCTTCACGTTCGTGAAGGGGAAACTGCATTCGCGAAGAAGCATTTTTGGAGCAGTGGTAGTTTGTGCTTTGCGAACACAAGGCTTTGGCTGCATTCGCGAAGACTATGTGTGGGCAGACCTTAAGTGATATAACATCCAAACTTTTTCCCACATTATCATATTTTGAGCCTAGACTTCCAGAGTTAGATATGTCGAAAAGCTATTTCACTACATCATCGGAGGTGAGAAATTTACACTTGTAATTGACTTTATATCATGATTTTCTATTGATTTCTACACCTAAATTTTAAAGTGAAATTTGGAAATTTTTGGCAAACCATTGGAAAGTCAACAATTCAAATTTGAACCCCGATTTAGAGTCGGTTTTGAATGAAACTTTTATATTTACATTCGTATTGGAATGAGTATTCGGGATTTGTGAGTTTTGTCAGGTTCCGTAGGCGGGCCCGGGTTAACTTTTTTGTTGACTTTATGTATTTTATTAAATATTCAATCTTTATTGATTAGGTTTGATTTTTATGGCTTTGTTTGACGTTATTGGGTTGTATGTGACTAGATTCAAGCCTTCTGAAGTTTGATTTTTGAGGATTAGGCATATTTGATAAATTTAAGACTACCCGGTGGAGGTAAGTCTCTTGGCTAACCTTTTTAAGACTAAAACCCCTAGGATTTTACTTTTTTCTATGTGTTAAGGTATTGGGGTAGTGTATATATATTGTGGTGTGCGTATATGCATTTACTAAGTTTATATCATGATCGTGATAGAATTGGTTTAAAGTATGCCTTGTTTTGGTCTTGTTTTCATTTGATACATGATTTAATTGACTCATATGACTACGTTTGCCCTCTTACTCATTTGAGAAATTGTTTACCTCGAAAATTGGTGTCAATAATTATATTTGATTTGTGGTTCTAAAAATATGTGATTTATTTCAATACTAGTAAATAAGCAAGAAATACTAGGTGTAAATAAGAATAATATGATAACAAAACCAGTGCTGTCAAAGGAACGGGGGCCTCGAGCTCGATGGCCTTGGGGTCTCGAGGTTAGTTAGTGTTAATAAAGTATGAATAATAAATGAAGAACAATAAAGTTGAAGAATAATCTTGGGCACAGTAAACGAGAAAAGCAGAGTAGAATGTTCTATAGCAGTGAATGATGATGTTTACAAATGATTTGAGTCCCCTTTATATAGGAGGGGAAAATACATTTCTATTTACAGTAAAACTACTATTGGTACAGTTGTATAACCTCCTAGTACGGATTTGTACGAACCAATCCTGAGATTTACGCCTTGACCTATATGCCCTTGAGAAATTCCTGCTTTTTCTTGACTGTCATCGATTTTGCACTGCCTCGAGGTAGGCTGTGTCGGGCCTTCGATAAGCTCTCTCGAGGTATGCATTCTGAGATTTGGCTCGAACTTTACTTCGAGCCTTCCGAGCTCGGGCTCGGCACAACAGAGACTTCAAAATCGGACTCCTCCGATTTCGGCCATATACAGATAGTCCCCGCGTTTCTTATAATGAAATGATAAGAAACAATTTGAATTCTTGACCTTGCGATATCCCAATCATGATGTCGGTCACGTGAAGTCAACGACTGGTATGATGGAACGATTGTGCAGAGGTCATGTCTGCACAGTTCTCAAAAAACCATAAATCGATAATGGTTATTGGCCGTCTTTTTAGCTTCTCCAACACGTTTAGATGGCCCCTATAAATACTCCAATCTTTCACTTTTCATACTTTTACTTTCTACAACATCTTCAAATATTCATCAACTCTTCCCTACACTTACCCCTTTCTTGTGTTCATCTCTAAACTAGTTTCTTTTCTTCTTCTAAAATTTCTAAACAAAAGGGCAAAAACTTCTAAGACAGTTCCCCAAAAACAGAAAACCCCTTCGTCATCACGCTCGTCTAAGAGAAAAATGGTAGTACCTCCTCGCATTGAGGAGTGTACCCCCGGGCCTTGTGAAACGTCTTCTGCTTTCAAGGTTAAAAATCCTTCCTCGATTGCGGGACGATGTGAACCCATGTCTCGATATATTAGCCTAATAACCAAACCCGAACAAGTGAAGGCGGATTGCCATTGGGGGGATGCAGTACAAGTGGAGATCCTTTCACCTGAAGAGGACATAACTACTTACAAAGAAGGTTTCCTAAGCGTATACACATACCCATTCACCTTAGGTCCCGTAGAACCTTCTTTGCCCCTGCTAGATCTAGTGATCCTCGATTTTTGTCGACAATATCGGGTGACGCTCGGCCAAATCTATCCTTCCTTCTGGCAAATTTTTTACCTGATTAGGTATTTTTTGAGTCAGGTCGAGGGGATGCCTTTTACCCTCGACCATCTGATTAGACTATACAGCCCTCGTCTCTATCGAGGTGGACTGATAAAATTACAATGTCGATCTTTGAAGTCTTTCTTCACTAGCATCGATGAAGATAAAGACCGAGGGTGGATGATCCGCTTCGTTCGAGTCAGGACCTCCGACCTGATTCCTGCTGAAAAGACGCCATTCCCCAATGAATGGAATATGAAGCGTAAGTATGGATTCGTCGAGTACGTTTCATTAATTAAATGGTTTCTCTTTCATTTGGACTAACTCCCTTCTGATGATTCAGTCGTCGAGTGGTACCCCGATGCAGTTAAGGACCTCCCGAGCTGGGTTTGACAACTAGCTTCCACCTTCACATATGTTGAGCGCGTCTGGCGCGACTTGGCCAAAGGCCGATGGGAGGCCAAAAACCATGGTGAGTTTTTGTCATTGACATATTTGAGTCCCTTAGTAAAATACCTCTTGACAACACACTTAACTTTTGCACTTATGTAGGCCTCAGATATGTTATTTCAATGAGGCCACCCCCACCTGGCGAGGTAGAGACCCAAAAACCTTCCAAGGATAAGAAGAGAAATAAATAGACGCCGGCGGAGTCCCCGAAGACAAAAAGGTCCATGCTTCAAAAACCTAGGGCCGACATGGTGGCCTTGTCTCCCGAGGTTGCTGTAAGTATTTGTGCTGAGGACGAAGAGGGAGATGAGACTGAGGGTGAAGGCGATGCCCTCTCGTTAGTAACTCGGAGGGGAAGCGGTACTGATGCTTCAAAGGTTACTACATCGAAGGCTGTCGAGGTGGTTCAATATCGAGCTGAGGGGATCTCCGAAGAGAGCTCGGGCACAGTCCCCGAACCGACACCAGAACGTACCTTGTATTGGAAATCACTTGGTAGATGAGTCCAAAGAACCAAACCCTGAGGCTCCTCGAAGGCGAGAGAAGGCGCCGATTGAGCCACTCGGGGTAATTGGAGTGGACGAATCTCCGCTAGGCACGTCGTTTTCTCTAAGGAAAATATGGGATGCCCAACATATAAAGACTCCCGGCGTGGGGGCATCCCATTGAGAGAACGATATATTTGGAGAGTGCTCCATCGGGGTTGAGGAAGGCCCCGACATTGATGCCTCGTTCATCTTTGAAGGAGCCGAGAAACTTCAGAAACATGTAATCTTTGCCTTAACAACTATATCTTGAGTTTGGTTCTTGCCTTTCTAACCTTCTTCCTTTGTGTTTTAGGTCGTGATGCTCTTCGACCAAGCCTTTTCCAAGTCACGAGCTGATTTGGCCCACTTCGAAGATGAGCTTAGGAAACTTATGTCAGATTCGGATGAGATCAAGGGTCTTTATTCCAAAAGGGAGGGGGAACTCAATGAACTCTGAGCAAGTTCGGAAAAGGCGTCCCAAGAGCAGGGCGATTTATTTGAGCAGGTAAGACACCCTTTGTGGGCTTATTTTATGCTTACTCATTTTAGTGTTTAATGTCTCGACTCGATTGTTGAAGCTCAATCAGAAGGATGACCTGGTGGGGAAAATTCGGGAGGAGCTTAGGGTCAAAGATACTGAGATCCTAGGGTTGAAGCAGCGCATGGATGATATAGCCTCCGAGAAGGATACTCTTCGAGAGAAGCTGACCTCGGCTGAGCACCAACTTCAGGGTGCAAAGGAAGAAAGTCGTAAATATAAATACCTTCATACTGAGTCGGCCACAGAATTATCCAAAACCTTGTCTGAAACTGATGCAATAATGTCTACATACCATACTGATGTTGTTGCTGCCAATGCCCGGGCTAAGAAGGAAGCTGATGCGGCCAAGCTTAAGTTAACACGGGCCATCAATCAAGCTTGGTTGGAGTCTCGAAGGAAATCCCTCGAGGAGGTGCAGGTCGAAGGCTTTGATCTTTCTGCGGAGATCGAGAAGGTGAGGCCTTAGAATAAGAGGCAGCGGCATTTCTCACTTCCGATGAGGATCCTGCCAGTGGCTCCGAGCATGGGAGGATAGAGACGAAGTCCCCGAAGAGGAAGAGACTGCCGAAGATCAGGCTACCAAAGGTCAAGCCGTCGAAGATGTAGCTTCTGAGAAAACTACCTCCGATCGAGTGACCCCGACAGTAGACTAAGCTTCTTTAATTTTCCTTCTTTTGTGTAAGGGCTCCATGTGGGAGCTTTGTAAACATACTTTTGGACCATCATCTGTATATAAAGAATCTTTTGTTTCGTCTTTGTGTTGTGTTAATTTTTGTCTTTTTGTTTTTGATCAATGATCGATAATTGGTGACCACTTAGGGTCCGATCTTCGAGCTAAGCTTTAGCTCGGGACTTTCGAGTCCAAATTGGGTAAGGTCTCGAGCATGGTGTTCTTCGGCTTAAGTTCTTCAAGTATCGTCCCTTAGGCTCTTTTAAGTTGGCCCTTAGGATCTTTATATTGGCCCTTAGGCTCTTACATATCGGCCCTTAGGCTCTTAAAAATCGGCCCTTAGGATCTTTTTAGATTGGTCAATTCGGCCTCTAAAATGGCCACAATTTTCCCTCTTTCTGGCTAAAGACTTTAGTAAAAATTTTGTTATTCATTGGCATGTTTTTATATTCGTTCGATTTTTCGATGGTTCGACTGATTGGAACCTCATTTGCAAGTCGATGTGCAACGATAGTTGAATACCTCTTGTGGTTTTCTCGAAGGTTGACATTTTCAAAGCCTTCACATTGTTCGGGGCTGATTTTATCGAAGCCCTTTGCTTATGCCGAGGATAGCCTGATTTAACTAGTTTTTCGAAGTGTTTGAAGGTCTTTTGTTTTATGGCGGAAGTCGGACGTCTCCGAGCCGCATTATTTCGTCCGTAGCCTTTTTATATGACCATAGTCTTTTATATGGCCGTAGCCTTTAGTCCCCGAGCGAGATGGCCTTGACCTTAATATTGAGGGGATGCCTTTTTTAAGGTCTTATAAGTTCGTGTATGCCTCATTGAGGTCTTATAAGTTCGAGTTTGCCTCATTGAGGTCTTACAAGTTCGAGTTTGCCTCATTGAGGTCTTGTAAGTTTTAGTATGCCTCGTTGAGGTCTTATAGGCTTGAGTTTTTTATGGCTCGACGTGTTGACTGTCGATGACAGTCCCCGAGTATTTGAGTATATTTGGCCTTTGAGCCGTTAAATGTGAAAATAGTAGACTTCTTGGAGGCACAAAAGTGTTTCGATACAATAAGAGTGATTCTTTGAGTAATCGATACATGCGTACATGTTTTTGCCATCGGGGGCTTGAATATTCTATATGGACACGGTTCATTTAACCGTTTGGCCCATTAAAACATTCTCCTATTGAGGCCCTCCTTGGCATGACTTGTTTTCTTCGAAAATGTAACCTCCGAGGGTGATACCCCCCAGTATTCAAGGTTGATAGAAAAGAAGCCTTGAATAATTGTTGAGTTTTCCTTAGGTAGAATATAGGTGTTTCCTCATTAAAAACCTTGACAGTAAAACCCATTTGGGATAAAACCTGATCTAAGGGAAAAAGAGTGCAACGCATGCTTTAAAATCCAAGATCTTCGAGTTGAAGGGTGCTTCGATATCTTCAATCGAACACTAGTAAGGAGTTAGTATAAAATATAAATGAAAAAGGGAAAAGGTCATACCTCAGCAATAATAATGTTTGAACAACGATATATTCCAATTGTTTGGTAGTTGCTCGCCTTCCATTGTGCGAAGTTTGTAGGATCCTTTGCCTATGACTCCGAGGACACGGTACAGTCCTTCCCAATTAGGGCCTAGTTTCCCTTCATTTGGGTTTCGAGTATTGAGGGTGACTTTCCTTAGAACTAAGTCCCCGACTCCGAAGTAGCAGAGTTTCATTCTTTTGTTGTAGTACCTTTCGATCCTTTGTTTTTGAGTGTCCATTCGAACTAATGCGGTCTCACGCCTTTCATCTAAAAGCTCGATGGAGGTGTTCATGGTCTCGTTGTTTGAGTCCTCGGTGGTATGTTGAAATCTGTCGCTCTGTTACCTGACCTCGACTGGGATCAATGCCTCAGACCCATATACCAAAGAAACCGGGGTCTCCCCTGTGCTCGATTTTGATGTTATTCGATATGCCCATAGTACCTCGGGTAACACTTCTCTCCATTTCCCTTTCACATCATCTAACCTCTTCTTCAAGTTTTGGATGATGGTTTTGTTTGTGGACTCGGCTTGACATTTGCACTTGGGTGATAAGGTGTTGATAGGATCCTTTTGATTTTATGGTCTTCGAAGAATTTTGTTAGTTTGTTGCCGATGAATTGCTTCCCATTACCGCATGTTATCTCAGAGGGAATCCCGAATCGACATATGATGTGGTCCCATATGAATTCGGTGACTTCTTTTTCCCTTATCTTCTCGAAGGCATGTGCTTCTACCCATTTTGAGAAGTAGCCAGTCATAAATGAGATAAATCTTGATTTACCTGGCGCCATTGGTGGGGGGTCGACGATGTCCATCCCTCGTTTCATGAATGGCCACGGGGATAGAACTGGATTGAGTTTTTCTCCCGGCTGGTGGATCATTGGTGCGAACCTTTGACAGTTGTCACACTTTCGAACGAACTCTTTTGTATCTTTTTCCATGCTATCCCAGTAGTACCCCGTTCTGATCACCTTTCGAACCAAAGAATCATCACCAGAATGATTCCCACAAGTACCTTTGTGGATTTCTCGTAGCACATAATCAGTGTCCCCCGGTCCCAAGCATACTTCCGGTGGTCCGTCGAAGGTCCTCCTATACAATGTTCCGTTCTCGTCAAGTAAAAATTGGGTCGCTTTGGCTTGGAGGGCCCTCGATTCTTTTGGGTCTGCGGGGAGCTTCCCATGTTTCAAGTAGTCGATGTACTTGTTCCTCCAATCCTATGTTAGACTTGTCGAGTTAATTTCTACATGACCCTCTTCGATCACCGACCTCGATAGTTGAACGACAGCCCCCGGGACAATATCATCTTCCTCAACAGATGAGCCCAAGTTTGCGAGTGCATCGGCCTCGCTATTCTGTTCTCGGGGTACATGGACTAGGGTCCACTCTTTGAAGCGGTGCAATGTTACTTAAAGCTTGTCTAAGTATCCTTGCATCCTATCTTATCGAACCTCGAAACTTTCGTTCACTTGGTTGACTACCAAAAGAGAGTCACATTTTGCTTCGATAACCTCTGCTCCTAGGCCTTTGGCTAATTCAAGACCTGCAATCATGGCCTCATACTCGGCCTCATTATTAGTCAATTTTGAAGTTTTTATAGATTGTCTAATAATGTGGCCCGTAGGCGGTTTTAAAACAATACCGAGCCTGGACCCTTTCACATTCGAGGCACCATCAGTGAAGAGGGTCCATACCCCCGATGATGTGCCTGTTTTTAACAAGAGTTCCTTTTCTACTTCGGGCACGAGGGCAGGCGTAAAATCGGCCACGAAGTCTGCCAAAATTTTAGACTTGATAGTCGTTTGAGGTTGATACTCGATATCGTACCCTCCGAGTCCGATGGCCCATTTGGCCAATCGGCCCGATAACTTGGGCTTATGGAAAATTTTTCGAAGTGGATATGTAGTTAATACACATATAGGATGACATTGAAAACATGGTTTCCACTTCCTAGATGCACTAATTAATGTTATGGCTACTTTTTCTAAATGCGAATACCTGTTTCAGCATCTCCTAGGGTCCGACTTACATAGTAGACAGGAAATTGCATACCTTGTTCTTCTCGAACCAACACGCCACTTACCACTACCTCGGACACGGCCTAATACAAACATAGTGTTCTATCCTCCTTCAGAGTATGAAGAAAGGGTGGGCTCGAGAGATAACGTTTTAATTCTTCCAAGGCTTGTTGACACTCTGGAGTCCATGCAAAGTTTTTTTTCTTCTTAAGGAGGGGGAAGAAATGATAGCTCTGATCTGAAGATCTCGAGATGAACGGTCCTAGGGCAGCTATCCTTCTGGTTAGCCGTTGTACATCTTTCATATTGTTTACGACGGTGATTTCCTAGATGGCTTTGATTTTATCGGGGTTGATTTCGATCCCCCTGTTCGACACCATGAAACCTAAGAACTTGCCCGAGCCGACTCCGAAAGCGCACTTCTCGGGGTTGAGTTTCATGTTGTACTTTCTTAAGATATCGAACGTCGCCTGCAAATGAGTCAAATGGTCCTCTGTGCGCAGGGACTTAACTAGCATGTCATCAATGTAAACTACCATAGATTTTCCTATTTGATGTTCCAACACCTAATTAACTAGGCGTATATGTTTCTCCCGCATTTTTTAGCCCGAAGGGCATTACATTATAGCAATATGTACCATATTTCGTAATAAACGAAGTCTTTTCCTGGTCCTCGGGTTTATTTGAATTTGATTATACCCGGAGTAGGCATCGAGAAAAGTAAGAATCTCATTTTCGACCATGGTATCGATCAATCGATCGATGTTGGGCAGTGGGAAGGAATATTTAGTGCATGCTTTGTTCAAATCCTTGTAGTCTACACACATTCTAAGTTTATTCCCTTTTTTGGGGACTACCACTACGTTAGCTAGCCATTCGGGGTATTTCACTTCCCTAATGGATCCTATTTTGAGGAGTTTGGTTACCTCATCTTTGATGAATGCATGTTTTACCTCGGACTGAGGTCTCCTTTTTTGCTTCACCGGTTTGAATCTGGGGTTGACACTTAGTCGATGGGTGGTTATCTCCGGTGGGATCCCATTCATATCTAAGTGGGACCAAGCGAAGCAATCAATGTTATCAATAAGAAATTGAATGAGTTTTTCCTGAGTTCAGGGGTTAATCCCGTTCCCAGGTATACCTTTTGTTCCGGAAGATGCTTGATCAATACGTCCTGCTTGAGTTCTTCAACTGTGAACTTCATTGCATCTGATTCCTCGGGGATGATGAAGGTTTGAGGGGTGAGGAAATCTTCTTCTTCGTCCCCTACCACCTGTTCATCGGGCTCCTGCCCCTCGGGCTCAACCGAGGGTATGGGTTATGATTTCTATTTGGCTACCTATTTGTCTATTGACTTCTCCGAGGTAGATGATGTCGATACTGGTGTCAAGTATTGCACTACAAACATCTACTTAGTTGCATGCTGCTCTTCGTATATTGTCTTTACGCCATCCTTTGTTGGGAACTTCATCATTTGATGAAGAGTTGATGGAACTGCCCTCATACTATGGATCCATGGCCTTCTAAGTAGAGCATTATATCTCATGTCACCTTCTATAACATGAAACTTGGTTTCTTTTATAGTTCCGACCATATTAACTAGGAGGATGATTTCCGCCTTCGTTGTTTCACTCGTCATGTTGAATCCATTCAGGACTCAAGGGGCGGGTATGATTTGGTCGAGCAGCCCGAGCTGCTCCATGACCCTCGACCTGATTATATTGGCCGAACTGCCTGGATCCACGAGCACAAGTTTAACTTGAGCTTTATTTAAAAGGATAAAAATTACCAGTGCATCACTATGAAACTGATATAAGGCCTCGATGTCTTCCTCGTTGAAAATAAGGGTGTCCTCTGGTATGTAGTCCCGAGTCCTCTTCTCCCTTGTGATGGATACTTTTGTTCATTTGAATATGGTTCCCTGTGGGGCGTCTATTCCTCCGATGATCATGTCAATGGCATGTTGGGGATCTTCTGGTTCATTATTCATGTTTGCATCTCTCTCTCGAAAATGGTTCTTTGCCCGGTCGCTGAGAAATTCTCGAAGGTGCCCCTCGTTGAACAATCGGGCTACCTCATCTCGAAGATGTCTGCAGTCATCGGTCCTATGACCATGAGTACCATGATACTTGCACATTAAGTTGGGGTTCCTTTGAGAAGGATCGGTCAGTATAGGATTGGGCCATCTAGTATCTCTAATCTTGTCGATGGATGATACGATGTCTGAGGCATCGATGTTGAAGTTGTATTCTGACAATTGGGATGCTTCCATCGGTCCCGAGTGCCTGTCAAACCCAGTCTATCTCATGAGTCCCCAGGAACTTTGGCCTCGATCTACTTTTTGGTCATTTCGAGGTATGTTACGCCTCAAAGTGTTTCTTCTATCTTCGATGTATGGCTGATATCTTTCCTTGTTCAGCCTTGGCTCTCTTTCCGCATTTCTTTGTTCCTTTGCTAGTAGCTTGCTTGGATAAAATGAACCCGAGGGGGTTCCCAACTGGTCGTCCTCGACTCTAATTTTTTACTGGTACATCTTGTGCACATCCTCCCAAGTTACGGTGGGATACTCGATCAAGTTCTGGTTCAGCTGCCTCGAAGTTATTGAGCTTCGTTCATTCAGTCCCCGTGTGAAGGCCTATACAGCCTAGTCATCGGAGACTGGTGGTAATTCTATTTGTTCCAACTATAAACGAGAGACAAACTCCCTTAACATCTCGTTCTCTATTTGCTTGATTTTGAATACATCGGACTTCCTCGTTGCAAACTTTATTGCACCAGCATGTGCCTTTACAAATGAGTCTGCCAACATGGAAAACGAATCTATTGAGTTCGGGGGCAGGTTATGATACCACATCATGGCCCCCATAGACAAGTTTTCTCCAAATTTCTTCAGTAGGACAGACTCAATCTCGTCGTCCTTCAAATCATTTCCTTTTATACCACAAGTATATGTGGTGATATGCTCGTTGGATCTGTGGTCCCGTTATATTTTAGGATGTCGGGCCTCCAGAACTTTTTCGGAATGTGCTTCGGAGCCGCACTCGGTGGGAATGGTTTCTGTACAAACTTCTTCGAATCTAGTTCCTTTAAGACCGGAGGTGCTCCCAGGATCTGGTCGACCCTCGAGTTGTAGGTTTCCACTTTCAAATCGATGTCCTCCATCTTCTTTTCTCCTGACTCGATCCTCTTGGTGATTTCCTCGAGCATTTTCATAATGGTGGGGTCAGCTCTCGTCCCGTTGTTACTTGATCTTTGGGGTTGGCTCAACTCGAGGAGCCGTTTCTGGTCCTGCTCCGCTCGGAGTCTTTTGTTAACTCTATAACTGAGCGATAGGAACTTGTTGTGCCTGCAACATTTCAAAAATTACTTGTAGGCTAACTTCTCTTTCTTCTCAAGCCTGTGTCCTTTGTGTGTTAGGTTGGTACCCTCCGCATACACTTCCTTCAATATCAGTACCCAAATCGACGTTCAAAGCAATGTGTGAACCTATGTCGAGAGCGTTTGGTGCTGGTGCTACCCCAGGGTTTAGCGGTGGCACATCGGCCCCTGAAGTTGTTGCAATGTTTTCTCCATGGAACCCGAGACCGTCGTTTCCATGCGCGTTTGCTGAGTTAGACATATTTTTAACCTGAAATCAAAGAATCTTTGGACAAGAAAAAGTGTGAAGAATGACGTGTGTTATCAGTAAACTAGCACCAAAATAATCATTATTATCTTTAGCCCCACGGTGGGCGCCAAACTGTTTACCTTGAAAATTGGTGTTAACAACTATATTTGATTTGTGGTTCTAAAAATATGTGATTTATTTCAATACTAGTAAATAAGCAAGAAATACTAGGTGTAAATAAGAAGAATATGATAACCAAACCAGTGTTGTCAAAGGAACGGGGGACTCGAGCTCGATAGCCTCAGGGTCTCGAGGTCAGTTAGTGTAAGTAAAGTATGAACAATAAATGAAGAACAATAAAGTTGAAGAATAATCTTGAGCACAGTAATGAGAAAAGTAGAGTAGAATTTTCTATAGCAGTGAATGATGATGTTTACAAATGATTGGAGTCCCCTTTATATACGAGGGGAAAATACATTTCTATTTACAGTAAAAAATACTATTGGTACAGTAGTATAACTGCCTCGTACGGATTTGTACGAACCAATCCTGAGATTTACGTCTTGACCTATATGCCCTTGAGAAATTCCCGCTTTTTTTTTACTATCATCAATTTTGCACTGCCTCGAGGTAGGCCGCGTCGGGCCTTCGATGTGCTCTCTCGAGGTATGAATTCTGAGATTGGGCTCGAACTTTACTTCGAGCCTTCTAAGCTCGGGCTCGGCACAACAGAGAATTCAAAATCGGACTCCTCCGATTTCGGCCGTATACAGAAATCATGCCTAGGATTAGGATGAATTGTGAAGGCATGGAAACTTATTCTTGATATGTTGAATTGCATAATTATCCGTATTCAAATAGAAATTTTATGATCACATAAATGTATGATATTTACTAACTCCTTGTGCACCTTTTATCCGTAATTCCTGAGCATATGCATACATTTTGAATAATGGATATGTGATTTGCACTGAGAATTTTGGCACGAAGGGTAAGTGTGGGGATGAGATAGAGCTATGGCACATTGGACATGATGATTGGATATTGATTTAGTAATTATGCTCTTACGCTCCTCTTTCTGCTTAGATTCAAATCGGTCTCTTTGGAGCCATGTGATAACCCATGTTACTTTAGGCCCTGTGAGTGTGATCGATACAGGGATTTTTGTATCGGTTCAATACATGAATTTCGCGTCGGGTTTTGTTGATACAAGGATTGTGTATCGAGGTGCATGGATCTTGTACCAATTGAGCATGCATTCGTAGTATTGACTCATTTAGTAGTACTCATTTAAATGTTAGTTGTTACTTGACATCCTTATATGCTAGTTGGGAGTCCCGTCTCTCTTTTTTGAGCATGATATCTTTTAATATCATATTTGAGCAGCGCTATGATTATTTTTGTACTAGAAGAGAATGCCTCATACTTCATCTGTTGATATATGTGATTCTTGTTATATATGATATTATCTGCTATTTTAGTTCTTAATTCTGTTATTATACTTGTGTGGTAAGTATTCAAAATCATATAGCCTCGCCACTACTTCTTCGAGGTTAGACTTGATACTTACAGGGTACTTATTGTGGTGAACCCATACTATGGCTTTGCACATATTTTTGTACAGATCCTATAGTCGGTCCCAGTAGAGCTTCCTAATTGAGCTAGGAGACTATACGAAGACTTAGGGTTAGCTGCACTTCATGGATCTACTTTGCAGTTCTCGAGTCCCTATTTCTTACTTATTTCCTGTCTACTTGTATTTCAGAAAGCTTGTTATATATACATACTTGTTCTTATTTATGTAGTTTTCTTGTGTACTTGTGACACCTAATCTTGGAGTTTGTACTGTTTTGCCCGTGTTTAGGTCGTGTTTTTATTATATCGGATACTATTACTGTCTTTAGCCTATTTTCATCTTTCACTATTATATATCTTTGTTAATTAATGAAAGTGGATTATATTTGTTGATTGTTATTTTGCTTGATAGAAATCTTGGCTAGGTGCCATCACAGCCTGGAGGTGGGATTTTGGGTCATGATAATAACATGTCGGATACCAAATTTGAAGCCCTCAATGAACCTCCTGACCCTATCCCTCTCAGTCGAGACCAAGAACACAGCATGACATGCCAACTCTGTGAACCTCATCTTATACCGAGTCACGGTCATGCCCACCTGGCATAGATACTTAAACTCCCTACACAGCTGATCCCTGCAAGTATGTAGAATAAACTTCTCCAGGAAGAAATCATAGAATTGAGACCTTGTTAGTGGTACTGCACCAGATGGTCTGCTCAACTCATAAGTTTTCCACCATCTTTATGTTGGCCCTGACGATTGGAAGGTAGTAAAGTCAACCTCGTTCGAGTCCACTAGACCCAAGGTGCATAGAATCTGATGACACTGATCATGGAAACCATGTGCGTCCTCAATATGGGCTCAACTGAACTAGGGAGGATAAAGCCTCTGAAATATCTCAATCCTCTTCTGCTCCTCACCAGTCAAGATTGGACTAATCTCGGGTTGAGCTGCAGTAACTGGTTTTACCATAAAAACCCCCGGTGTTTGATTACTATGAGCCACCTGCTCAAGTGAGTGTGCGGTGAGAGTTTGGGCTCCCTCCCCAGCGTGTGAGGTAGCTGGAGTAACCGTGATCATACCCATCTGAGTCAAACTCTAATACACGCTCAGGATATGAGCTAAAGTATCCTGAAGTCACGTGTAGCAATAAGTCCCTTAGGTTCCTAAGCTGGTCTCATTGGCTCAACATGATCAGGAACCTGCTCCTCAACAGAATCTATTGGTAGATCCACAATGGCTACTCTAGTAGGGCCTCTAACTGTGGCGCGTGCTCCACCCTTGCCTCTTCCTTGGCCTCGACCTCTCACGGCTCTAGCCTGAGGTACGAGTGATTGCTCAGCTGCTCCAGAAGGACGTGTCCTCACCATCATAAGACAATAGAAGAGAAAAGATTCAGACTTTGGAATAAACAAATCTTTGCGATAGAGAATGAATAAAAGAGAAGTTTTCCTAATAGTCCTGTAGCCTCTCGAAGATAAGTGCAGATGTCTCTGTACCGATCCTCCAGACTCTGCTAGAATTGCTCATGACTCGTGAGACCTAAGCAACCTAGGCCTCCGATACCAAGTTGTCACAGTACAAAATAACCACCGAGCGTAATAGAACCTAAACTACTTGCTAGGAAAGTCAATCATAAAATAATAGCGGATGAATAATAACAATTTGAAAACAATTAAGTCCAAAAGTCTAATAAGCATAGAAAAATACCATACCAATACAACAAATCCCCAGAAATTGGTAACACTAAGTCATCAGCTCCAACATAGGAGTACAAGTTTGCTAATATGATATATTGTCTGAAGAAATAATAGTAATGAAAGGATAGAAGGAGACAATAGGGACTCTGATCAGGATGCAGCTCTACCTTGGGTCTAAACAGCAATAGCTACAAATCCCAATGCTCAGCTGGGTCAGACTCATGGATCTGCACAATTAAATGCAGAGTGTATTATGAGTACAACCAACTCCATGTACTCTGTAAGTATCACGACTAATCTCGGTGAGATAGTGGGTAGAGTGGAAAATGATACTCACTAATCAAACCTATACATCTCATAAATATATGTATACATAGTAACACTACCGAAACTTAAACATAAGGCATAGGTAAGGCCAAGGGTGCACATAGAGAAGATATGCACAATCATTTTAAACAACTAATGGTTCAGCATATAGAGAAAATATGCATAAAAAGGACGAACAAAGGTTTAAGTGTGGGGTGGTGATGTTGGGCATATTTCGATATGTTTTAATGTTACTTTACCCATATTTTAACCGCTTTTTGGTGCTATTTGGTGTTAAAAAGGCCTAACATGTGTTAATTATTTATTTTATGACTAATTAAGTTGTGTGTGATGATTTAGGATGTTTGGAGTGCAAATATATGAAGAAAAGATGCTTAATCTATAGGAGAGAAGGGTGGATGTGTCACATCCAACCTTGGGAAAAAGGCTATTTAGAGCACCCTTAGTAGTGAAGTCTGAAGAAGGAATCCACCTTAGCATATGCATCTGGGCGCAGCAAAGTTGAGGCAACAAAGGGTGGACGCGAAGCATCCACCGCAACATCCGATGCAGAGAAGTTCAAGTTGAGGTGGAAGCGAAGCATCTAACTCAACATCAATCCCTGATGCTTATTCGGAAAAGAAAAAGTAAAACTTTAGCCCACGACTTTTGTACGCAATATATAAGCCAAAATGCCTCTTTTAGGTCATCGAACACACTTGGAAGCAGAGAAAAGCCATCACAAAGTTTGGAAACCACGGAATTCGTCTTGAGTTATTCTTTTTCCCTTCTTTTATTGATTTTTATGTATTCTTGGGAATTATTTGAGATTGCTACCATGGCTATTTGTCGCTACTCTCGTTTGTTCTTGGATTATGGTTTTACATGAATGTTGATATTTAGAGATGGATTTGACAATTTAATTTATCATATTAGGTTAATTATTCATATCCTGAGCCTAATTATCTTACTGTCTGGCTAACAGTGAAATACTATATATGAATCTTACGTTGAACTTGAAAGAGGTAATTCTTGGTTTCAATAGTATTGAATAGAGCGCGATCTTGAACCTAGTCATTGGAGAATTGATTTGCGAATACGGATAGAAATACACTTATTCGCTGTGCTTAGCCAATTGTGCAAGAAATTATTGATGCGTTCTTTTTATTTCTAATCTCATAGGAATATAGGGTTTAGAATAAATTTAATAGGTGAGTATAAGTTGTCAAATTTCTATGAGTATTATTTTTCTTGCAGGTTAATAACCCAGATAAATTTATAAGTCGAGTTGATTGAAGAATTCAACAGGATTTTTATCCAACCATGACCCTAGAATCTTACCTCTCATTGAATAAAAAATCTTCGTGCTAAGTGTGATAATTAATTAATTTTTCTTTTAATCTTAAGTTTAGTTAGTACAATTAATCAAACAAATATCTCTTGAAATTGTTCTTGACTCGATAAATTATAAATTGCTTGATTTAGTTGATAATTGATCACAAATCCTCGTGGGAATGATAATCTACTCATTCTTTATTACTTGATTGACCGTGTATAATTGCGTGTGCAATTTAGGAAAACAATATGCAATAAAATCATGTATGCATACAAGGAGTTAACATAAAGAGAAGATATTTAACAACCCAAACACTGATCAATTTCTATAATTCGCGTGTACGCCATCAAGAGAGAAACATGAGAGGGAGACCCTAGGGGGATGGATCCTTATCCATATGCTACACGAACAACTCACGTTCCATAATCACAATCACTACACAGACAACTCATGTGTCGTGATCATAACAGTCGCACGAACAACTAATGTGCCACACCGAAGCAACTGCACAAACAACTCATGTGCCAAATCATAATCACCACACTGACAAATCATGTGATGTCAAACCAGTCCATATTATAGAAAACATATACAACAAAACACGTATACGAGCAACGAAGATCAAATCACATACTTATAAACTGAGGAAAATAGCATGTTAAAATGTATGCATGTGCGAAGTGTACAACTACGAATCAAATTAGGTAGGTACGCCAGACAATAACAAGCATCATGATCAACAGGGAATCAAGGCCTACTCATGGTTTCTAACATGATTCAAGAATTTCTCTTAGTCATACAAACAATCAAAATATGAATCATAGGAGTCACACAGTCCAAACAAGGCATATTAGAGACTTAAAGTCTAATCTAGACAAAAATCATACATAACGTCCCCATATACACTCGTCACCTTGCATATATGTCACTTTTCACACATTCAATTAGCCAAATATGGTCACATCCTAAGGTTTATTCTCTCACAACAAGATTAGGCAAGATACTTACCTCAAACGAGCAATATCAATATTTCAAGAACACCTTTCCTTTAGAAATATCCTCCAACTGGCTCAGCCAAAAAAACTCAATAATGTCAAAAAAATCCATAGGAATCAATTATAAACAATAATGCTTTAATCTTTATTTAATTCTCAAAATTTCAATAAACATCAATCCGAACCCACATGGTCAAAGACCGAGTCAAGGGATAGATTCCGTTTATCCATATCCCCACGACTCCAAATATATATTTGATTTTCAAATCCAAGTCCAAATCATAGCTCAAAACCTCAATTTTCACTCTCTTAAGTTGTACGAAACCCTTCCTCCCCCCTCCCCCCTCCCCAATTTCAACCCAAATTCCATATTTTAGGTTTTAAAATTCCATGTAGATTCTTAAAATAATACCATAAATGAGTAGAAATCACTTACACTAAAGTATAGTATGAAAATCTCTAAGAAAAATCACTCATCTCCAAGTCTAGGGTTCAAAATATGAGAGAACGGGTAGAAATCCCGAATGCCTCACTTAAATGTACTGCATAGGGGTACTCTTCATGAATGCGGCCAATGCCTCGCATTTACGAAGCATAAATTTTGCATCTACCAAAAATTGCACTTTGAGAACGTGATCTAACCCTTACAAACGTGAAGCCTTCCTTACAGCTTCCTTTGTGAACATGGCGTCACACATGCGAACAAGAAGACTCACATGCCCAGCCTCCATGAACGTTACATGCCTTACACCAACGCGAAGACTTCCTCCAGCTTCCATCATCCTTCTTTATGAATGCGGGACTCCTTCCGCAAATACAAAGAGAAACTGGCCCAGCCCCAAATTTCATTCCGCGATCGCGATGCTACCTCGACGATTGCAATGAAGGTCCTGACACCAGCAAAAATCAGCTACATCAAAAATGCTCAGGGTGATTCGAACCTCACGCGAGCCAACCATGACCCCGTTCAATCATACCAACAAGTCTATAAATACTAATCGGACCTATCCAAAGCTTATAAACACATACGATAACATTACATGAATCGAATATCAAAACACAAGTTGCACATCTCTTAAAGTATAAGAACTCTCAAGCTGCCAACAAATCGCCTGATTCAATCCTAAATAATCCGGATCACAAACAAACTTTGCACATAAGTCTAAACAACAAAATTAAAATATTTCTAGTTTCAGAATAACAATTAGTCCTACATCATCAAAGTCGACTAATGGCCAAATTTATAAGCTCTCTAAACCTTCAAATTGACCACTTTCGACAAATAGAACCAAAATCTTCTAGGAACCTCTGCATCCAAATTCGAACATACACCTAAGTCCAAAATCACCATATGAACCTATTGGAACCATCAAATTACCAATCCGAGATCATTTACACAAAAGCCAAACCTTGGCCAACTCAAGAAACTTAAACTTCCAAAATGAGATTAAGTGTCTCAAATCACTTTCAACCCTTCCCAAGACCAAATAAACCATCCCCGCAAGTCACAAGACAACAAACATACATACGGAAAGCATCAAATAGGAGAACATAGCTCAAATACCCAAAATGATCGGCCGAGTCATTACATTAATTGACTATTATTGAGCTTATAGATATACTTGATTTGTCCATAGTCACACGTTACATTATGAACACACAGACACACATGTTATTTTTCTGATATGCGTTAAACTGTTGTATAACTATTTGAGCTTCCTTATTCATGTTAGATATCATGTTTATACTTTTAATGCTTATTTGGACATGATGATTATTTAGATGATGGATTAAATGTTGGAACCATAGTCATACATTACACATAGGCATACATCACCTAGAGATCATTTCTTATATACTTGTATGCATCCCTGCATATGGCCCTCTTATATGGGCCGAGATTATGGTATGTCAATAATTTGTACAATTGAGATGATTATGGCACGAGATTTTGTTGTACGGTTATTGTGATATTGATATAGAGTATGGCACGTGAATTATCCTTGCAAATTGGTATTGTTAAGGCACGTGAGTTATCCGTGCGAGTGATATTATTATTGGCACGTGATTTGTTCGTACAACACGTGAGTTGTCCATGCATCAATTTGATATAAATCCATCTCTTTGGAGTCAAGTGATCACCCATTGTACCTTGCGCCCTGTGAGCGCAGTGTGTGTGTGTGTGTGTGTGTCGATATTGGTGTTGATTCTGTGAAAATGATAGAGTCTTGAGTATGTATTGACATCCTAGACTCGTGTAGAAACATTCATACATATAATTGACATATGTACATTCACGCATCTTCCGTATGCATAGGAATTGTTAGCATATTGTTGGGCACTTGGAGAGCGTCAGGTTTGATATACATATTGAGACTTTATCATGCATTGACACTTAGACTCATGATAGAGCATTAGTATATGCTATTTGAAAATTTGTGAGAAAATAAATCTTTATC
This sequence comes from Nicotiana paniculata, assembly GCA_005239505.1. NCBI lineage: Eukaryota > Viridiplantae > Streptophyta > Magnoliopsida > Solanales > Solanaceae > Nicotiana > Nicotiana paniculata. Next base: position 54,750 of record ML306687.1, read on the forward strand.
ATGCATAGTCCCTTTTGTGATCATGTAGAAGTACTTGAATAAAAGCTACTTGATGCAAGTTGTATTAATATGTGGATTTGGTGCATTTGTACATGCTTGATTTGGTTATTTGAAAGCATGCATATTGCCTTCTCCTCAATTTATGCACGTTATTATTGGTACTCGTTGTTTATTTGTTTGTTTCATGGATATTCCTCTGTATTATACATGTTATTGAGCTATACAGGTCATATAAAGTGAGTATCTTTTGACTAAACCTCGTCACTAATTCGTTGAGGTTAGTACTGATACTTACTAAGAAAATAGGGTCGGTTGTAGTCATATTACACTTCTGTACCTTGCGTGTTGATTTTGGAACTGAGCAATTGTGGAAGACAGAGTCTAGCTTTTAAGATGTACTAGCGTTCCAGCTGCAATACCATTTTGTTCATGGTAATATAGGACTTGTACTTCTATTTATGCATATCTAAACAGATATTGTATTTTCTTCGTACCAACATTGTGAATCTAAATATTAGTGGCGCATGACTTGCACAACTAGTACTTGGGATAGTTGTAATGATTCGCATTCTTATTTTATTATCCATTTGATGATTTTCCTTTCGAGTTGTGTTATATGTTATTTGGCTTAGCTAACAGGTTGGGCTAGGTTCCATCACGACATTGGTGGAATTTTGGATTTTGACACCTTTGATCGGTAAAAGTACGTTTAGGAACCATGAGTTTAGCACTCGATAAGGATCTGCTAAAAAATCAGTAAAATATCAGAAACTATGGGCTATGGCAATAAGAATATCAAGGCAAAGACCATGAGAAGTTTTCAGAATTTTTGTTGGTGAGGTGGTTGAAAGCGTACTTATTCATGATTATAAATAGCAGTATTGAATTCTTTTTTGACTCAAGTATATCTGTTGGCTAATACAAATGCAACCACGGGCTTTGTGTTACGAGGCATTTGTTGGTGTCATACCATTTATTTGCAGGTAGTACCTTTTTTGAAGTTTGAATAGACATTCCTTTAAATTCGTTTTGAAACACGGACACTAAAATGGGCCTGCAGAAATACTATCGTCTTGTGTCAAAGCTCCAGTAGAATATAAACTCATTGGCAAAATTATCAGGAGGCAATTGAGTTTGGTTCATTTCCATTGGATAGCAACATCACAAAAACTGTCCATCCGGTAGCAGAATATAAAAGACCATAACCATTCAATAAACCTAATTTTTGAGATTAATGACTTCTTTCTTGGTAAAACAAAAAGTAATATGCCAATAATCGATCTCCGTTGAACCAGATTCTGATGATGTTTATTGCGCATTTAACAAATGAACAAGAACATACATGCTGACTTCCAATTCGAAAAACATTTCACCGCAGGGGCTGCTGGTTGTAATGGCTCTTCTCCTTTTTCTTTGCAGCAGCTAGCCTTGCATTCCTTGCTGCAGCCTCACTAGCCGCAGCTTTGGCGGCAGCATCTACCTCCTTGCTTGATTTTTTCTTCTTGAGAGATGCCACTTTCTTTATCTTGTCCTTCACAAGAGAAGTAGATGCATCTTCTCCCTTGTCGGTCTCATTGGTCCCATTTCCAGCCTCGACACCATTGGGTTGATCATGTTGCTCCTTTGATGATTTATCCTTCTTTTTCTTCTTCTTTGCACTCTTGCTCTCCCCGGGAGCATTATCATCCTTCTTAGCCATCTCTCCATTGGATTTTTCCACCTTCTTATCCTGTGCAGCACCTGCAAGTGGAATGGAGCACCAAGTCACATTGGAATAGTCAATGCATAAAACTGCATAGAGAAATAGCAACAGACACACATTCCAATCCATATATATTTTTATTAAGATGGAAAATTTGCCACAATATTAGAGTTCCGCAAATTAGAAAAAGCATCACAAATGATCACATATTCCAATTATCAAATATGGACACGACAACTTTCAGGCTCAGCAGAAGATAAACATGCTTTGATTCAGGGAGTTGGAAGCAAGAACGAGAGAAGGGAAAGAACAAACGGCAGATGACTTAATAGATAAAGCTCACCATGGCCAAAACAAACCCTTCTTGTATTAATTTTAAAGAAAAAATAAAAGGGGAGGGGGTGTGGTGGGAATTTATGCAGGGGCTAGGGGGTATTTGATGGGCAATGCCACAAACCACGTTGGAGAAAGTTGGAACAGGGTTGGCTGTATGCATTGAAAGAAAACTCCGCATATTTGAAGGCGAAAAGGAAAATACAAGTAGCCTTAAATATAGTTCAATCCTTTGCTATCTTTTTAGAATGGTCAGAGCTTTGTAAATGAGCTCCTAACTGGACACAAGTCAAACAACACATACCATACATGCTTCTTGCAAAACCATTTGCGAGAATAAGGATACCCTTTACTTTTATGCCATCCCTTTCTGTTCTCATATCTTATAGCACGAATTTAATTTTTTTTTTCCTCTTTTCATAACAATCCATGCATTTAATCCGTGTATTTAATTCAACCGAAGCTATTAGAGCAGGATCCACTTTTCAGGAAACATGAGTCAAAGCCCTAGAGATGTCTCAGTTCTTCCTACACATAATAGTAATTCACTCTTAACAAATTTAGATGCAGGAAAGACAGCAGAACAATGAATACAAATCAGAAGTGGATAAATTATGCGGATTTTTACTGCGGAAGCAAAGCATGAAGGGAATGATAACAGTACAAAGAAAAATACAGGCAGTTCACGAAATTGTACGAATTTCTCATGAAAAAATAATTGTTATACAATGGCCTCTTCAGTTTTCCCTTTTGGTGAAAGAGGCAAAGTTCTAGTTGCATATACATAAACAAATTACCTTGTGAACCATCATTGCTCTCAGCTTTGTTTAATCCAAATTCAGCAAGCATAGCTTCAAGCTCAGCAAGTTCCTTTTTCTTAAGTTCCTTCTTCGAAAGCTGTCTTTCCGACTCTTTGGGTGCCACTATTTCAGCAGGCTTCTTAACAATTGGCTCCTTCTCCTCTGGCACATCAGGTTCTTGCTCATGTTCTTCCTCATTATCATCATCTGCTTCATCAATGCCTTCGTCTTCACTTTCACTTTCCTGATATGAACAGATTACAAGACTTAATGTAGATAAACTGTTAAACTAGTGAAACAAAAGAACGAAAAATAAATCTACATTTCTAAAACACTATAATTTGATCACCAGCAAATAAAAATATATTTTTATAGAAAGAAAGAAGGAAATTAGCATATAGGGAGAGAGCAGAAAAGTTCTGTTATACCAAACTCTTTCGTTGTTCCAAACTCATAACAAAATAAGCAAGACATGAAATTGGTTTTGTGAAGCAACTGCAGAACTAAGTGTGGCCATCTTTAAAGAGATGTCAGGGAATAACTTTCAGTTAAAGAAACACTAACTAGTTATTGATAATCCTTCAAAAATGTCTCAGTCGGAAATGACACTGGCAACATGAAAGAAAAAGCAAGAACAAGAATTTTATTTAAAAATGCAAATACAACGAAAAGTAATTTATCAATCAAAAGCTGGTTTGGAAACATAATATAAGGTAATAATCCATCAAAAGAGTAGAATAGGAACAAGAAAGAGTTAGGGAGACAGCAACAGGAAAGAAAGCCAAGGAAAAAGAATGGAGGCAAAAATCATAAAATGCTTGGCCCTCACAAAAAGCCTAGAATACGCTCTAAGAATTGTACATAGAAGATCAAATTTTTTATAATGATGATTGTGAGCCAGATTGCTTGCACCTCGAGTATTCAACCAAATACCTGCTACCTCGCACCAGCACAGTCCAAATAACTCAGCGTTTTTTGTCACTTCTGGGTCTAAACCCTTATAATCCAAGGTTTGGAGCTACTTCTTTGACCGCTAGATCGTACCCTTGGGTAAGGGTACTATAAAATCCAATTGATATTATTGAGAAAATAAAGGATATGCTAGGTGAAGGATAACTTGACCGGGCTTTCAAATGAAAATGGACTTTAGATTTCTTTTTCAAGGCCATCAGATATTGCTTATATAATCAAGAAAGTGACACTGAAATGTGGAAACTGCTTTTTTAATACGGAAAAAGCTATTAATATTCAGCACCATACAGTGGAAACTATCCAACCCCATTGGGTTATATTGGTTTGCAAGTCAAGATCACAATTACATAGCTTTCAAAAAGTTACTAGTGAATATACATTTTTGTAATTGGTGTATAACATTAATTACAATTGGACTTGAAATCGTCTTCAGTCAACATCATGTTATCAGTGTACAATAGTTAACATCGTAAAAACCCTATTGTCCAACATCTGCTTCTAGTTGTTTCCTGTGATTTACGGGTAAAGAATCTAACCTTTATCAAGAAATAACTAATGAAAAATCCAGAATACAGAGATATATAGGTGCAACATCTGATACAAGTAAAATTGACTGAAGACACTCCATAATGTGGATCTAAGAAAGATAACTGTGAAATCAAATAATATTATACACCAGAGGCAGAGACCAATGCAGGAACAAGCAAAAAGTGTCCATGGACCATTAGGAGCGAACAGCCAAACTAAGATACAACAACAACAACCCAGTACAATCCCACAAGTGGGGTCTAGGGAGGGTAGTGTGTAAGCAGACCTTACCCTACCCTTGGGTAGAGAGGCGATTTCCAATAGACCCTCGGTATCCTTCCCTCCAAGAACTCCCCCACCTTGCCCTTGGGTGACTCGAACTCATAACCTCTTGGTTGGAAATGGAGAGTGCTTACCATCAAAGCAACCCACCTTGTCTAAACAAACTATGACAGAGTAAATGAAAATTAAAAGATAAGAGATATGAAATTAAGTACATTGAGAAATATCAATAATGCATTTAAAGCCAGTAAACATCTCTATACCAAACAAAAAGGAAAATGAGTAGAGCTAAGCCATTATCCTTCAGTGACCAGAGAAATAACTTTGACTTCACACTCCCAAAAGCCATCTGAGGCACAAACATCGTGTACACTCACATGTGGTCAAATTAGAATGGTCAAATCAACGCAATACTACCAGCATACAGTCACCAAAAGCACCTTGTAACTCTAAAAGAAGAAAAAACACTAACAATAAAAGCTTTAAACAAAAAAAGGGTTGATCAAAGAATTCACACCTCCACATCAAGAGTTACACTTTCCTTTGGCGTGTCATTAGCAGCCCAAACAGCCTGGGGCGGGGCCGTAGTAGCGTAATAATCATCATCGTCTTCATCATCAACATCTGCCCATGATTTCACAGTCAATGGTGCCGGAGCCCAGAAAACAGCCTCAGATTCCTTATCAGCCTGCTTCTTCACATTTTTGGAAGATGAACCCTCACTGCTCTTCCCCTTATCAGACTTCTTCTTCTTCCTTAGGGTTCCAAGTGCCGCAAATACGTTATTGTTGCTTATCACCAACTGTTCGTCCTTCCTGTTTCCACCTCCCACCATCTTTCTTTTTTTCCGCAAAAACCCAACAACGTACGTTTGTCTAATGCTATGTTCCAAAAGTCTATCACTCTATGTATACACAAAATCGGGCGAAGATAAAATGCTGAAGATTGCAAAAAATCTAGGTTCTTTCAGACAGATAAGATCGACTAAAATTGATGGTTCTTGGGAAAATTTGAGAAAAGACCCAGATGGGTTTTCGAAAAATCGATAAGATTTATATGATCTGATCGGATTAAAGATAATTTTCCGAGAATGATTTCTGGAGAAGATGGTGGATCCAACAAAATTTTTAGGGGATGGTCGGTTAAGGTTAATTTAGGGTTTGGCTGAGAGCATAACGGTGTGGCTAAACCTGACGAGAGGGAAGGAATAAGGATTGTGTTTTTTTAACTAATATAGCAGCGGAAGATTATTACAAACAAATTTTGTGTGTGTTTTTTGGTCATGGGCAGAAAGTTTTTGTTGGGGCGTGGGGGCAATTTTGGGTTTGGGAAAAATCAAAATAATTTTTTTTTCTCGGTTAAAGTTTACTTGGTAGTGCTTTATGTAAAATGTACGTGTATACGGTTAAAACCGGGCTCGCCCGATTTTATATAGTTAATCGAGACCAGGATAGCAGGTCAAGGTTCGGTTCCGTGTTATATCAGATTGTAACATGAAGATACACTACCAAGCTCGTAATTCGAGGACTAATTGAGATCGGACCTGCCGAGACTGAGACCGAACGGGATAGGCATCGAGCGAGGCCGAAGAAAACTTGGTGAATCGAATAACGGAAAGCCGAGATATCCATGATCGGGCAAGGATCGTGGCGGGAATCTCGGCACGTATCAAATCAAGACCAGTTATTTAGCCAATCGTGGGAATTCCTTCTGTATTTAGAATTGTACCATAAGTAGAATTCTCCTACTATATAAAGGGGGATTCCAATCATTTTGTAATGATCATATTCACACATAACAAAGCAATATATAACATTTTCTCTCTTAAGCATTCTTACTCTGCAGTTCGGTTCATCCTTTTTAATTATACACTTAGTCGGTTCGAGGGCGATCTAGCTCGAGGGCCAAGTTGCGCTTTATATTGATTTGCTTTATTTTACAGTTAATTTCTAACATCAATTCTCATATTTCTCAGTTTGTGCAAAGTGAAATCACATATTCTTAAAACCACTTACAAATTTAATTGTTATCCAATTTTAAGGGTAAACAGTTTGGTGCCCACCGTGGGGCTAAGGATAATAGTGATTGTCAGGTACTAATTTCCATAACACACACTGCTTTACACTTTTTCTTGTAAGCATTTTTTATTTCGGGATCAACATGTCGAATCTCAAACAGTACCCACACACATCGATAATGGATTTGGTTTTCATAGCGAAAACGACATAGCCGCCCCAGGCGGCCTCCAGATCAATACCTGAGAACTCTGGAGGGGCCAACCGCAGAAACTGGTTGACTCTGGAACCGGTGGAATCTCCCTGTCCGCTAGAGGATGCAGGGGCAGCATGAGATCCTTGGTCCTGAGCGGCCACTAACTGAGTCAACATATGAATAACTCCCCTGAGGTCCCCATCAGAAGTACCGGGACCTGAAGCTGGAACCGAAGAAGGATCAGGAATACCAGCGGGAGGGGTTGCAGCACCCTCTGCCGCAGCAGGGATAGGAACACTCTGGTCTGGAACAGAAAGGCCAGGTGGATTCAAAGTCAGGGACTCGCCCTCACCCGCACCATCAGGTACAGATTTCACAGCCACACTTGGGGTGGCATCGGCCTCTAAGCAGAGCCGAGCTCTCTTCTTTGGTGCCATTACTGAAAATTTTGGAACAGATCACGAGTTAGACGAGAATATTTTCACTTTCCACTTCACTGCACGATATAGAATAACAATGAAGAGGGTGTTCCCTATATGTCCATGTAGCCCCTAATTATAGATATGGTCGACAACACACCGATAAGAAGGACTCTATTAGACACGGCTCTGAGACATCCTAGGACATTTTTAAAACCTTAGGCTCTGATACCAAGTTTGTCACGCCCCAAAATTGAGGTGCGCGACCGGCACTCAACCGGGTGACCCCAGTCAAGCAAACTTGCTTTGCCTTTCCTACCCAGCGCGCTTCCCCGTGTTTATATCATCCATTATTTATGTGAAGGAGTGGGATAAACTTAAAATTGTGCCATTACCACAATAAATCAAATTTTTTTTTCCTTATTTTACATTATTATACTAGATTTCCCAAAACATACATAATAGATACAACATTTTCCAATACGGACCCCGATTACGAGCAAATACAACCAGTGCCCAAAATATATATATATATATACACCCACATAGTGTCTACGGAGCCTCTAAGAGTACTAGGAGATTATACAATACTTTCCAGCAACAAGGCCCCGGCTATACCTTATAATACATAATATACTCAAAAGGAGATGGCATGAACTACACGTGGCCCCGAGAGGAAGTGGGGCTCACCAGTACAGCTGAGAAAGGATGAGAAGGAAGCACCACTAACGGCGAGCTGAGCAACCTACTATGGACCCACATACATCCATATAAAAATATGTAGCGCCCCTCGGCAAAAGGGACGTTAGTACTGTGGAATAGTACTAGTATGTATGAACAAACTTTATCCCAAGTACATTCAAACAATACACAATTAAGAGACAGTAATAGAACCAATCAATCAATGCACATGGAAAGAAACAGCCAAAATCAACAAGTTTCACAATCTCTCCCTTTTTCCTTTCAACATCACCATATTCAAGAGTTCCCCCGACTTTTCATTTCGATAGTGATAATGATCACATTCCACCCTTATTACCTCGCCCACCCTTATTGCCTCACATCTTATCAAGCTTATTGCTTTGTGTTGCGGCGTGCAACCCGATCCTACCTGACAATCATATTTCATAACAGCAACCACAAACGATTTCATCACAAGAATCATCACTTCAAGGAATACAAGTTCATATCAACAATTTATGTGTTTGGGCCCAAGGCACCATAACGAAATGCCTCTGGTTGACCTCGAGGGCGTACCAATTGCAGACCCCATCGACGTTAGTTCCCATGTTGCCCTGAATGCAAATTTGGGTGTCGACCCCGAAAATAGCATCCGTAGAGACGTTCGATCAGCCGGTCAAAACACACAGGGCGGCGAAGACGGCGGAATTAGCCTTCGAATAATATTCGAAATGTTGCAGGCTCGACAAGTTGCAATAACACAACTCCAAAATCAGAACCATACACCGAGTAGGGTCGAACTCGAGCCATCGCTGGAAGTTGTTCATAGGGCCGAACCAGTGCCAGGGAGGTCAAACGCGAATGAATCAGGGACCGACCCCACTATTATGAAAATGCTCGAGGAGCTGACAAAGAGAATCGAATCAGGGGAGAAAATTGAAGCAAATGATAAAAAAAGTGGAAACATATAACTCTCGAGTTGATCAAATTACGGGGGCACCACCGATTTTGAAGGGTTTGGATTCAAAGAAGTTTGTACAAAAGCCTTCCCCCCCCTCCCCCGAGCGCGGCTCTTAAGCCCATTCAAAAGAAATTTCACATGCTAGAAATTCCCAATTATAATGGAACTACCGACCCCAACGAGCATGTCACTTCCTACACATGCGCAATAAAGGGGAACGATCTAGAGGGCGATGAGATTGAGTCTGTACTGCTGAAGAAATTCGGAGAAACTTTATCAAAGGGGGCGATGATATGGTACCATAATTTGCCATCCAAATCCATTGATTCTTTTTCCATGCTCGCAGATTCCTTCGTCAAAGCACACGCCGGAGCCATAAAGGTCGAGACTAGGAAGTCGGACCTCTTCAAAGTGAAGCAGAAAGACAAGGAGATGCTCAAAGAGTTCGTATCTCAGTTCCAAATGGAACGTATGGTCTACCCCTGGTCGTGGATGATTGGGCCGTTCAGGCTTTCACTCAAGGGATGAACATACGAAGTTTGGTAGCCTCACAACAGTTAAAGAAGAATCTGATCGAGTATCCAACAATAACCTGGGCTGATGTGCACAATCGTTACCAGTAAAAGATTAGGGCCGAGGACGACTAGTTGGGGGATCCTTCCAGGTCTGTTTATCCAAATAGTCCCGTAATAGAGTTAGAAGGGATATTGACTGGGAACCAGGGTCAAACAGAGATCGATATCAACCATATGGTAGAGATCGGAGAAACAACGGTCCTGGATGCAACCTCGTTTGAAGTGATAGAAGGAATGATCGGGGACAGAGCTCCCGTGGGCTTATGAACAAAAGTGGTTTCGACAGGAATGTCGAGCCCAAAGAAGCACCTCAATTATCTGAATAAAACTTCAATGTTTATGTGTCAGCTATTGTATCAGCCATCAGACACATTAAAGACACTCGATGGCCTCAACCTCTATAGACTGATCCGACCCAGAGAAATCCTAATCAAATGTGCTAATATCATGGCACCCATGGTCATAGAACAAAAGAGTTCAAACAGTTGAGGGAGAAGGTAGTATGTTTGTTCAACGAGGGGAATATTCGAGAATTCTTGAGTGATAAGGCTAAGAACCACTTCAAGAACAGATATTCAAATAGGCAGAATCAGCAAGATGAGCCGCAGCACGTGATCCACATAATTGCTGGAGGGGTCGACATTCCTCAGGGGGCCATATTCAAACGCATCAAGGTGTCGATCACGAGAGTAAAACAGACTCGAGACTACGTACTAGAAGGGACCTTGTCTTTCAAAGACAAGGATGCAGAGGGGATCTTACAACCTCACAATGACGCACTGGTAATATCTGTTCTTATGAATAAAATTCAATTTAAACGTGTTTTGATTGATCCAGGTGTCTCGGCCAACATTATTCGATCGAGGGTTGTAGAATAGCTCAGCCTACAGGATCAAATTGTGCCCGCAGCCCGAGTATTTAACGGCTTCAACATGGCAAGTGAAACCACAAAAGGTGAAATTACTTTCCTAGTGAACGTGGCCGGAACCATCCAAGAAACAAAGTTCCATGTGATCGAGGGTGACATGTGGTACAACGCCCTGCTCGGAAGGCCTTGGATCAATAACATGAGGGTAGTACCCTCGACTATTCACCAAGTTTTGAAATTCCCGACACCAGAGGGAGTCAAAACGGTGTACGGGGAGCAACCCACCACCAAGGAGATGTTTGCAGTCGACAAAGTGATACCAGTATTGGCACTCTCATCAGCGAAGGGATCAGATTCGAAAGGAAAATAGGAGGCCAAATAGCAACCACATACACTAGCCTCAACCCAACGAAGTAGGGGACCGGCGAGGACGACGACTATTGGATCCATCGATCCTTCATAATTCGCGATGACTTTGACGCTACCAAGTCGACGGTCGAAGAGCTGGAACAAGTCATACTGATCGAGTATCTGCTCGAACGAAAGGTATACCTGGGCATGGAGTTAATCCCCGAGCTCAGGAAGAAACTTATTCAATTCCTTTTAGATAACATGGATTTCTTTTCTTGGTCCCATCTCGATATGACAGGGATCCCACCAGAAATCACTACTAACAGATTAAGCCTGGACCCGAAGTTTCATCCGGTAAAGCAAAAAAGAAGGCCACAATCCGAGGTTAAGCATGCATTCATCAATGAAAATATGGCTTTAATTTCCTAAAGGCGCTTATTAAAGCAAATGGACCTTGCAACATGTACCTCGAGAACAGAACTGCGAGGCCAACGCTCTTGCAAACTTAGGTTCATCGGCCGAAGATGACGACCTCAACTCAGGGACTGTAATACAACTCATGAGATCAGTGATCGAAGAAGGTCACGCGGAGATAAATTCCACAAGATTGACCTGGGATTGGAGAAACAAGTACATAGAGTACTTAAAAAATGAAAAACTTCCATCAGATCCAAAGGAGTCGAGAGCTCTGCGTACAAAGGCAGTGCGGTTCGCTTTGTCCGAAGATAGAACGCTATTTAGAAGGATGTTTGATGGACCGTTGGCAACATGTTTGGGACCGGGAGACATCGAATACGTCCTACGGGAAGTTCACGAGGGCACTTATGGAAATCATTCTGGTGCCGAATTGTTGGTCCACAAAGTAATCAGAGTAGGATATTATTGGATCGACATGGAGAAAGATTCAAAGGAATTCGTTCAAAAATGCGACAAATGCCAAAGGTATACACCAATGATTCATCAGCCCGGAGAGCAGCTCTATTCGGTCTTATCCCCATGGCCGTTGATGAAATGGGAAATGGACATCGTCGGCCCTCTCCATCATCCCCATGCGAAGCTCAGTTTATTTTATTTATGACTGATTATTTTTCTAAGTGGGTTGAAGTACAGGCTTTCGAGAAAGTTAGAGAAAAAGAAGTCATAGGCTTCATTTGGGACCACATCATATGTTGATTTGGGATGCCCTCCACGATTGTATGTGATGATGGAAAATAATTCATCGGCAGCAAAGTGACTAAATTTCTTGAGGATCACAAGATCAAAAGAATCCTATCGACACCTTATCATCCCAATGGGAACGGACAAGCCGAATCGACCAACTAAACCATCATTCAGATTCATAAGAAGAGATTGACCGACGCCAAAGGGAAGTGGAGAGAGATACTGCCTGAGGTACTTTGGGCATACCGCACAACGTCGAACTCTAGTACAGGAGCAACGCCATTCTCGTTAGTCTGGCGCCGAAGCTCTTATCCCGGTCAAGGTCGGAGAACCTAGCATCAGGTTCTGATATGCAATAGAAGAATCAAATAACGAGGCCATGAATACGAGCCTAGACTTTTTAGATGAAAGACGCAAAGCCGCCCCCGTCCGATTGGCCACCCAAAAATAACGGATCAAAAGGTACTACAATCGAAGAGCCAATCTTTGACATTTTAACATCGGGGACTTGGTGCTAAGAAAAGTCACCCTCAACACCCGAAATTCGAATGAAGGAAAACTGGGTCCGAATTGGGAAGGACCGTACCAGGTTCTCAAAATCACCAGAAAAGGATCATATAAGCTCAGCACGATGAACGTCGAACAATTACCGAGAAATTAGGTCGTATCGCTCCTAAAATGATACTACTGTTAAGGTATGGCCCTTTCTATTTTCATTTATATTTTAAACTAATTCTTGCAGGTGTTCGACCAAAAACAATGACGGATTCTTCGACACGAAGTCCTTAGGTCTGAAAGCACATGTTGCACTCTTTTTCCCTTAGACCGGTTTTGTCCCAAATGTGTTTTCAGACAAGGTTTTTAATAAGGCAGCCATTGTTCCTCCTAACTTAGAACAATTCAACAGTATCCAAGCTTCTCTGCAATCAACCTCGAATACTGGGGGGCATTGCCCTCGAATGTCAACTTTGTTATGAGGAAATTACTTCATAGCAGCGAGGTCTTGATAGGTAAAATTTGTAATGGCCAAACGGTTAAACGAACCGTGCCCACGTAGGTTCTCGAGCCCTGTCACAAAACATGTACACATTTATAATCATTTATAAAGAGAAGTATTTTTCCTTGTCGATATCTCTTGCCTTAGAAAAGGCTTCTACTTTACAATTTCATGCTCTCGAACTGTTATGGAAACAGGCTTAAGGGCCGATCATAACCAGAGTTCGGATAATTCGAACAAGATCAAATTATTAAAACTTCTAGGTCATAAGACCTTTTGGGAAGCCCTCGATTTTTTAAAGGCCATGACTATCCCACTCGGGGACTGACACTTCGGGCAAGCTCGAAATAAAATGGGAAAATAAGTGCAATGGGCAAATACTGAACTAAAAAGCTACGGTCGAATTAACACGGTTCGGAGACGTCCGAATTTTGTAACACAATAAGCCTTCTAATTTTCTTCATAACTGGTTAAAAAGGCTACCCCCGGAAAAATCATAAAAGGCTTCGATAATATCAAGCCGCGAAAACTCTAATGAGTACAAAATTGTTCGAACTCTCGAACAATTCCTTATTTTATCCTAAGGCATTACAAGTTTTGCAATACAAATGATAAAAACTTTTTCAAGCCAAAAATGGGAGAAATCCATAACAATATTTTTACAAAGGCCAGATCGGCCTAATACAAAAAATAAAAAAGCCTAAGGGTTGTTTTTGCTTTGAGTTCGAGAGACTGTTCTCACCCAAAACCTAAGGGTTACTCTATATTGAGTTCGAGAGGACCATCGCTCGATCATAAAACTTAAGGGCTATGCTAGTTCAGTTTCAACCAAACTGTCTAAACCTCATACCTTAGCATACAACTTCATAATTTCATGAGGCAAAAGGGAAGAGAAGTTTATATATATATATATATATAAGTATATATATGTCAAAATCATTTACAAAGGCTGCATGGCCCGATCAAAATTCTTTACAACGGCCCGAGAGAGGCCCCAAAAAGAAAAACGCAAAAGAAAAGGACAAAAAAAAAACTAAGTCCTATGAAGCTTGGTCATATTCACGAAAGGCCAGCTTCCGAGCCCGGTGTTCTTCTGCTCGGGCATTGTCAATCTTGCCGCAAAATCGAAATCTTTAGCATCTTCGAGGGCCTCCCTCCGAGCTTTCCACTTTGCGTGATTGATCATGCTTCTGACTTTGGTCTGGATGGCCTCGACATCAACTTTGAACTGAGCCACCTTTTCATCGGCCTGGATGTCGGCCTTGACCACTTCAGATTTATCCTCCTTGAGTTTGCCGGCAACCGAGTCTAGCTGAGACTGGAGCTCTTTGATCTTCTGAGTCTGCACCGAGTTCTTCTCTTTCTCAGATCGACGCTGAGTCTCAAACGATTGTAACTGAGCTTGAACGGTACCTTTCATTGCGGTCAAGACGTCCATGCTCCCTCTAAAAACATCAGCCTCAGACCGAATGGTATCCACTTGCATGCTGAGCTAGTCGATTTGCTTGAGCCTCTGTGGGATCTGCAGAATTGGATCATTAGTGGTTATCTGCATCACTATCATGGAGCATTCAGAATACTTTTTCGGCCATGTCGGTATGCTCCTCCCGAGCTGTGACCTGATCGGCCTGGAGTCTTTCGCTGAGGAGCCGGCAAGTATCGTTCTTCTCAATAAGGCTCCGAACTTTGGCCTTATGCTCCTCTCAGACTCTGACAAAGGCTTCATGGTGCAACACTAAAGCCTACAAAAGAAATTTAACAGGTGTTAAGAATAATCTACAAGTACAAAGAGAGTACAAAATAGAGTTCGAAGATGGAAAATGACTCATTAGTCATGTTGGGTTAGGTGGCAATCAATTAAAAGAAAAACCTTGAATTTCAAAGAGGCTACATATCTTTTAACAAATTAAAAGATACATATATTCAACATTTGAGAGAATAGAAAAGACTCTATATGAGACCATCTGAAGCTAACTGAAAAGGCAACCTTGAAGCCAACCTTGAAGGCAATCTGAAGCTAAGGATCTTTAATAATTCAAACAAAGGTTTCGTAGTATCGTAAGCAACGTGACATTTTGCAATTTTAAGGGAGTACAATGTAAACCTTCTCAAGAATATCACACGGATATTTCCCTACTCCAGGTATGTTAAGGCTAAGCCCTTCCTTCATTTTGGCATGATCTCATAATTACATGTGTTTGATAACGAGGCATAAAGAGAAGTTCATATTCCTGAATTTATGTGCATTTTTCTAGTCTCATAAGTTATAGCATTGTCCCTTATCGGGATTTCATATTCAGTTTAGTTTTGTCTTCTTTCAGCTAAGAGAGTAGAGAGTTTATATATATACAGTATTACAGTATTTTCACCACCATCGAGCTATAATCAATGGGCAGGCCCCTATTGAGAAACCTCTGATCAGATGGTAAGTTATATACCGAGCCTACTGTGGCCGAGCGCCTATGAGCGAGCCCAGAATGGACGAGATACAGAGCCTAGCTGAACGCTTATGAGCGAGCCTACTAAGATAAAGCATTTATATATATATATACCGAGCCTTATAGGTCCGGACAACTATTTTATTTACTATATTGAGAGAGTGGAGTCAGTATCAGCAGGTGAGCATATCTTCAGATTATCTTTGACTTCTAGTTACTTTCAGCTATTATATTATCAATTCAGTTTCAACTATAAGTTATATTATTGCTTTGCATACTCGGTACATTATTTCATACTGACGTCCCTTTTTCTGCAGACCCTACATTTCATGCGTGCAGGTTCAGATAGACAGGCGCGTAGACGTCCTCAGTAGGTGTTGCCCGAGTTTATCTTTATCGGTAAGCTCCACGTCTTTCAGAGTTGTTGGGTCTAGATGTTTTGTGTACATCTTGTGTATATATGCATATAGGTTATGGGTAGGTCGGGGCCCTGTTCCGATCATGGTACATCCATCAGTAGAGGATTGTAGAAATATCCTGTCAGTTCGTGCAGTATGTTGGGCTTGTAGGCCCTGTATGTATATTTTGTTGGCTTGTTAGTTGTAGTAGTTATGACGGCCTTGTCGGCCCACCTTTATATTGACATTTAGTCAGCATTATTTTCCATTCAGTTTTGTATTTTACTTCGCAAATTGTCTTGCAATGTTACCCCTTGCCAAAGTATGACATTATATGTCCAGAGTTCCTGAGTTGCAAGTTGGTACGCAAGGAGATGCAGCACCAAGTGTCGGTCTCACCCCCAGACTTGGGGCGTGATAAAAGTGGTATCAGAGTAATTCTGTCCTAGGAAGTCTACAAGTCGTGTCTAGTAGGGTCTTGTTTATAGATCTGTGGTGCACCACATTATATAAGCAGGGGACTACATGGAATTTAGGAGTTGGTTACCTTTCTTGCAAAGCTAAATCATGTTGTAGAGTTGTGTTATAGGAAATTTGAGTTAAACTTATGCGTTGGCGTTTGCATGCACAAATGACGGTAACTAGGAAGACTATGGCTAGCCAGAGGAGAGATACAGTAGTAACTGAGGGGACTAGCAGGGTACCCCCAGTAGATGGGCCCAATCGGAGGCCTAGGGAGAGACTCCTACTCAGCCATTACTGGCTCCTCCACTACCTAAGGAGATTCCTAGGGATACCGCACATCAGTTCCCCCTCTGTTTCCATCAGATCAGGATTTGAGGAGTGCGGTGCATTTGTTGACACAGTCGGTAACTACCCAGCAACAGGCTAGGGCATCCGCTAGTGTAGGACCTTCTAAGGGGTCTGTCAGTTCAAGGGTCCGGGAGTTTAATTCTTTGAGTCCCCCAGAGTTCACAGGGACAGATCAGAGGGAGGACATGCAAGATTTCGTAGATCAACTTCATTAGATCTTTTAGGTTATGCATGCCACGAACGTGATGCACCTCCAGCTATTTGGCAGAATTTTTCTGATGCCTTCCTTGACCAGTACTTACCGCGGGAGATCTAACAGGATCAAGTCGATTAGTTTCTAGCCCTTAAGTAGGGAAATATGAGTGTTCAATAGTACAGTCTCTGTTTTGACTCATTTTCCAGATATGAACCATCCATAGTTGCTACTATGCGGGACAAGATCCATAGGTTTATAGCAGGGTTGTCTCCAGAGTTGACCGAGGCATGTGCCACTGCTGCATTGCAGTATAGCATGGATATCTTTCAGATTTAGGCATTCACCCAGAATATAGAAACGGGTAAGCGTCAGCAGCAGGGTACAAAGAGGAACGAGTCAGGGCAGTGTAAGAGGATGAGATTTTCCAGGTCTCAAGAGTAGTCTCAGGGTAGTTAGAGGCCTCAGTACCTCGAACGGCCACCTAGTCCTCCTACACCTCAGTTACAGGGTAACAAGTATGATCGTTACACTCATTCAGGACCAAGTGAGAGCTCACGGGCATCGGGTTTGAAGCGACAACGAAGTTTAGGGCAAACATGGTCCTTTTCGCCGTGATGTGACATCTATGGTAGAGGAAATTTGGGTCAATGTCAAGCCGGTTCCGATGCTTGTTATGCATGTGGATGTCCGGGGCATATGATGTGAGATTTCCCAAATAGAGATTCTGGGGGTATGGCATAATCAGTGAATTCATCAACATGATCATCTATGTCTATACATCCTTCAGGGCGCCGGTCTCAGTCTTCAGCTGGTAGAGGTCGAGACAGAGGTAGAGGTTCCAGTTCAGGTGGTAACTAGACTCGTAGCTATGCTTTAGCGGGTCGACAGGGCCAAGAGTCTTCACCAGACGTTGTGACAGGTATATTGACCATCTGCTCTCACGATATTATGCCTTGATAGACCTAGGATCTACTTTATCGTGTATTACCCCATTTGTCGCGTGGAAGTTTGGTATAGTGCCTGAAATACTAAGTGATCCTTTTGCGGTATCTACACCAGTCGGAGAATCGATTATTGCTAGACGGGTTTACCGAGGTTGTACGGTGTCAGTTTGTGGTCATCAGACCTCAGCCGACCTAGTAGAGCTAGAGATGTTGTATTTTGATGCTATCATGGGCATGGACTAGTTGGCAGCTTGCTATGCCACAGTTGATCGTAAAGCAAAGATAGCTAGATTTCATTTTTTGGGTGAGCTGGTCCTTGAATGGGTAAGTAATACAGCGACACCCAGAGGTAGGTTTATTCCTGTCTGAAGGCGAGGAAGATGATCGCTAAAGGGTGCATTTATAATATTGTGCGAGTTAGGGATGCAGATACGGAGATACCTACACTACAGTCCATTCCAGTAGTCAAAGAGTATGCAAGTGTATTCCCAGATGAACTTCCAGGTATTCCTCCAGAGTGAGAGATTGATTTTGGAATCGATTTGCTTCCGGGAACTCAACCAATATCAATCCCTCCGTATAGAATGGCATCGGCTGAATTGAAGGAGTTGAAGGAGAAGTTAAAAGATTTGCTGGAGAAAGGTTTCATCAGGCCCAGTACTTCATCTTGGGGTGCACCGGTACTATTTGTACGGAAGAAAGACGGCTCGCTGAGGATGTGTATCAATTATAGGCGACTAAACAAGGTAACTATTAAGAATAAGTATCCACATCCAAGGATAGATGACTTGTTTGATCAGTTGCAGGGAGCTAGATGTTTTTCAAAGATAGATTTGAGGTCGGGGTACCACCAGGTCAGAGTTCGGGAGAAAGATATTCCCAAGACAACCTTCAGGACCCGATATGGCCACTTCGAGTTCCTTGTCATGTCCTTCGGGTTGACGAATGCACCTGCCATATTTATGGACTTGATGAATAGACCATTCCAGCCATGTTTAGATCTGTTCGTGATAGTCTTTATTGATGATATTCTGATTTATTCACGTTCAGAGGATGAGCATGTAGACAAACTGCGAGCAGTACTCCAAACCCTCTGTGATAATAAATTATATGCTAAGTTTTCTAAATGTGAATTCTGGTTGAAGTCTGTATCATTCTTGCAACACATTGTATCTGATGGAGGTATAAAGGTAGACACATAGAATATCTAGGCTGTGAAATCCTGGCCTAGACCTACCACTTTGACAAAGATTCATAGCTTTCTAGGCTTAGCAAGATACTACCGGAGGTTCGTAGAGGATGTTTATTCTCTTTCAGCACCATTAACGAAGTTGACACAGAAAGCAACTAAGTTTCAGTGTACAGAGGCCTGTGAGCAGAGTTTCCAGGAGCTTAAGAACAGGTTGACCTCAGCGCCAGTTCTAGCACTTCCAGAGGGCCCAGATGGTTATACCATGTATTGTGATGCCTCGGGTGTCGGGTTAGGATATGTCATGTTGCAACATGGTAAAGTACTTGCGTATGCTTCAAGGTAGTTAAGGAAGCATGAGCGGAATTATATGACCCACGACCTCGAGTTAGCTGCGGTTGTCCATGCACTTAAGACATGACGGCTTATTTATATGGTGTTCATGTTGATGTATTCACAGATCATAAAAGCCTGCAATATATCTTCAAGCAAAAATTGTTGAATTTGCGACAAAGACGATGGCTTGAGTTATTGAAAAATACGATGTTAACATTCTCTACCATCCAGGGAAAGCAAATGTTGTAGAAGATGCCATAAGTCGCCGATCTATGGGTAACTTAGTACACGTAGAGTCCGAGAAAAGACAATTAACTAGGTATATTCATCAATTGGCTTGTTTGGGGGTTCGGTTAGTAGACTCTGGCGATGGTGGAGTTGTACTCCAAAATACTGCAAAATCATCTCTCATAGATGAAGTAAATGAGAGGCAGTACGAGGACCTAGAATTGGTCGAGTTAAGAGAGCTAGTTCCGCAGCAGAAGTAGCCATTGTTAGAACTCAAGGGAGATGGGGTTCTCAGATACAAGGGTCATTTGTGTGTTCCATATGTAGCAAGGCTACGAGATAGGATTATGTCAGAGGCACAATTTTCGTGGTACTCCATTCACCCTGGGTCGACAAAGATGTATCACGACATTAAGGAGGTGTACTGGTGGAACGATATGAAGAAGAACATTGTTGAGTTTGTCGCTCAATGTCCTAGTTGCCAGCAGGTGAATATAGAGCACCAGAAGCCCGGAGGGCTAATGCAGACTATAGAGATCTCGATGTGGAAATGAGAGGCGATAAGCATGTACTTTGTCACGAGTTTACCTCGTTCTCATTGTAAGTTCGATTCTATATGGGTGATAAGCGATAGGCTCACAAAATCAGCTCATTTCCTACCAGTTAGATCTACATATACAACAGAAGATTATGCAAAGTTATATATTAAGGAGATAGTGCGGCTACACGGAATACTAGTATCTATTATATCTGACCATGTGGCTCAGTTTAAGCACATTTTTGGAGGTCATTTCAGAGAGGTCTAGGGACTCAGGTGAATCTCAGCACAACTTTTCATCCACAGACTGATGGACAAGCCGAGCGCACAATTCAAACGCTCGAGGATATGTTACGAGCATGTGTGTTTGATTTGAAAGAAGTTGGGATGAACATCTACCTATTATTGAGTTTGCATATAATAATAGTTACCACTCCAATATCCAGATGGCTCCGTACGAGGCTTTGTATGGGCGTAAGTGCAGATCTCTTATATGGTGGTTTGATGTTGGAGAATCTGGGTTACATGGGCCGGACCTAGTTCAACAGGCCATAGAAAAAGTAAAGCTTATTTGGGAGCGACTATTGACAGCTCAGAGTCATCAGAAGTCATATTCTGACGTTCGGTGACGAGACTTAGAGTTCGGGGTTAATGATTGGGTATTCTTAAAGGTGTCACCTACGAAGGGTGTGATAAGGTTTGGCAAGAAGGGCAAGCTTAGCCCACGGTATATTGGGCCTATAGGAACATTCGGAGAGTCAGCCAAGTAGATTATGAGTTAGAATTGCCCACATAATTGGAGTTTGTCCATCAAGTTTTTCATGTATCCATGCTACGGAAGTGCATTGGCGATCCTACCCGAGTGGTGCCCATAGATGATGTACAGATTATGGAGGGCTTGTCATATGAGGAAATTCTGGTTGCCATCCTAGACCGACAAATCTGCAAGCTACGAAATAAGGAAATAGCCTTCGTGAAGGTTTTATGGAAAAACAAGAATGTGGAAGAGATGACATGGGAAGCGGAGGAAGAAACGAAGTCTAAATACCCCCACCTATTTCAAACTGACGACATGGCTCGAGGTTGGATACCTCAACACAGCTCTATTCAGGCCGGTAGGTCATCAGGTAAGCTCTTATTTTTGACTTTCAGAATTTATAATAGACAGCTGTGTGAGGCCAAGTGTGGCATGTATAGTATGTTTTCTGGCTTCGTGTAGGGTGGTTTTAGTCTAGCGTATGGAGGAGACTCTGGCAAAATTTTCCCAAAGTATCTAAGAGTAGGCATTCGAGGATGAATGTTTCTAAGGGCGAAAGGATGTTACATCTCGCGTTTTTCGTATGTTAAAGTTTCGTCTTCAGTTAATTGACGTAAACTCGGGGATGAGATTTTCTTGAGATTATAAACATTATGCTATTTCAAACACATGATGAGTAAATTCGTGAAGGAGAGAAGGTAAGAAAATAGAAGAAAATGAGTTTCATTGAAGGTTGTCGATTTGGGATAAAATACGGTCCAAGTGATAATACCCAATATTTATACACTAGCACCATACAAGGTAGCATATGACCATGATAGTATGATGTATAAGGTGTATTAAAAATAAGTAGAATTTTAAGTAATTTGAGATAATTCTTAATTATGTGGGTAATTGGTTAATTATCGGGTAACATGTATTACCTAATTAACTAATTGGTTATGGGATAAGATTAAAACCCCTCCCCATCCCCACGTGGCAGCAAGCCACTACCTGAAAAAAATGACTCATTAGTCATGTTGGGTTAGGTGGCAATCAATTAAAAGAAAAACCTTGAAATTCAAAGAGGGTACATATCTTTTAACAAATTAAAAGATACATATCTTCAACATTTGAGAGAATATAAAAGTCTCTACATGAGACCATATGAAGCTAACGAAAAGGGCAACCCGAAGTCAACATTGACGGCAATCTGAAGCTAAGGATCTTTAATAATTCAAACAGAGGTTTGTAGTATTGTAAGCAACGTGAGATTTTGCAATTTTAAGGGAGTACGGTGTAAACCTTCTCAACAATATCACATGAATTTTTCCCTACTCCAGGTATGTTAAGGCTAAACCCTTTCTTCATTTTAGCATGATCTCGTAATTACATGTGTTTGATAACGAGGCATAAAGAGAAATTCATATTCCTGAATTTATGTACATTTTTCTAGTTTCTTAAGTTACAATATTCTCCCTTATTGGGACTTTATATTCAGTTTAGTTCTGTCTTCTTTCAGCTAAGAGAGCAGAGAGTCTATATATACAGTATTACAATATTTTCACCACCATCGAGCTATAATCGATTAGCAGGCCCCTATTGGGCAACCTCTGATCAGATGGTAAGTTATATACCGAGCCTACTGTGGCCGAGCACCTATGAGCGATCCCATAATGGACGAGATACAGAGCCTAGTATGGCCGAGCGTCTATGAGCGAGCCTACTACGGCAGAGAAGTTATATATATATACCGAGCCTTATAAGGCCGGATAACTATTTTATTTATTATATTGAGAGAGTTGAGTCGATATCAATAGGTGAGCATATCTTCAGATTATCATTGACTCCCAGTTACTTTCAGCTATTATATTATCAGTTCAGTTTCAGATTTCAATTTTATTATTGCCTTTCATACTCAGTACATTATTTCATACTGATGCCCCTTTTTTTGGGGACGCTGCATTTCATGCATGCAGGTTCAGATAGACAGGTGGGTAGAACTCCTCAATAGGTGTTTCCTGAGTTCAGCCTTATCGGTAAGCTCCACGTCCTTCGGAGTTGCCGAGTCTAGAAGTTTTGTGTACATCTTGTGTATATATACATATAGGTTATGGGTAGGTCGGGGCCCTGTTACGGAACATCCATCAGTAGACGCTTGTAGACATATCATGTCAGTTAGTGCAGTATGTTGGGCTTGTAGGCCCTGTATGTATATTTTGTTGGCTTGTCAGTTGTAGTAGTTATGACAGCCTTGCCGGCGCAGCTTTATATTGATATTTAGTCAGCGTTAGTTTCCATTAAGTTTTATATTTTGGTTTGCAAATTGTCTTTCAATGTTGCCCCTGGCCAAAGTATGACGTTATATATCCAAAGTTCCTTAGTCACAAATTGGTACACAAGGATAGATGAGGCACCGGGTGCCGGTCCAGGCTCGGGGCATAACAAGGGCCAAGTTGTGCTTTATATTGGTTTGCTTTATTTTACAGTTAATTTCAAACATCAATTCTCATATTTCTCAGTTTGTGACGAGTGAAATCAGATATCCTTTAAACCACTTACAAATTTAATTGTTATTCAATTTTAAGGGTAAACAATATGTAATTTGATTTGAAGGGATCGTTTGGTTTGAGACCACTTGGTAGAAACTGAAATATAATTATTGTAATACAAGAATTAACATGTAAGTATAATATAGAGATTTGTTACCTTGGGCGTTTAATTCGTTGTATCAAAGATTAATTAAATATATAAGGTACTAGGCCAAAAGCGCTTATTTTGTCAAAAAAAAAGTATTTATTTTTTGAAATAAGTTTTTCTGCGTTTGGAAAAAAGCTACAAATTCTAACTTCTTTCAAAAAGCAGAAGTAGAAAATTAATGTTTTCAAGACAAAAAATATCCTTACCATAAAATTATATTTCCTAAATTATCCCTTATTAATTTAACCTTTAATTTTTTTTATCTCTACCATCTTTTCTTCTCGTTTCTATTCTTACCGTATTTTTATTCTTCTTATCTTAATCCTATTTGAAATAATCTCTCAAATATAAATAGATCTCTTCTTTTCTCTTTCGTTGTTTCTTTTTTTATTCATCTCTTATTATTCTTTGAAATAACAAGGCTAATCACCAAATACAATGTCACGCCTCAACCTCGGGATGCGCGACCGGTGCTCAACCGAGTGAACCCGGTCGAGCAAGCCTGTTAGACACTTTTTACCCAACTCGCCCATGATTAAGAGAAGACATGATTCTATTAATTAGACAATAGGAAGATCATATATACAATATTAAGTCATCTCTTTGGTTACATCATTTCTAAGTTTGAAAATACACACATTCTTTATGATTCGTGTGGAACAAGAGTTCAAAATGCAACATAATCTGTTTGACTTTTCTAGCACCCATGTACAACCCACATAGTGTCTACAAAGCCTATAAAGATACAAAAGAGAGTTATGATAGTGCCGACAACAAGGCCCCGGCTATACCCCAAAACGTGGTAATAATATGACCAAAAGATACAAGACATGACCCCGGGATGAAGTGGGGGCTCACCGAGTCTGCTGGGAAGAGGATGTACCACTATCGTTGATCAACACTGCCTGCTACGGAACCACATGTATCCATTTAATGATGCAGCACCCCAGCAAAAGGGACGTTAGTACCGTCTAATAGTACTAGTATGTAAAACTAAAATATCATCTCAATAGAATGAACAATAATACAAGGGGAAACAATCATGAGTTCAATAAGAGCTTCAAACAATACTAAAACTTCAAGTAAGGATCACATAAGTTCTCAATTCAATTTCCATCTTATTAGGTTGGTGAATCTTTAGTGCCAAAATACCATAAATTACAATACCATCGTGTTCTTACACGGAGTACGATCACGACCCGATCGGCTAGATCATCTCATTTGAGACATCAACCATAACCATAATTCTAATTATCATTTCCAGCACAGTTACCACCATGTGTTCGTCATGGCATTCGATCACGGCCGATCGACTAGCCATCTCACTCGAGACATCACCCTTTCAATCAATCATCTCACTTCATATTTCTTTCCCACCTTTTCAATACATTGGCACGAGTGGTATCAATTATAAAGTCATTCTTGGCACTTGGCCGTATTTCATAATTTCCGTTTCCCTTTTTACATTCAACATCATCATCATCATAAAAAACAATAAGGCCTACCATTTAAGACATTTGTACACATATAAGCAATTTGAGAATCATAAGCACATAGAGGCTTTTCATACAAATTTGCATAACAACCTTTATTCGATCTTCACATGAAGTCTTAACATTTCTTAACACATATTCCATGTTTTGAACACATCCTCAAATGGAAAGATGACATGACAAAGCATTTAGAATAAACATTGAACATGTATCCTTTAACACAACACATTCAGAATAGCCAATTCTATAATGATCAATTCGGGACTTGCACCAATTGCATGAACACAGTGGGATTCGATTCTAAGAAGAAGGGGGGTTTAACCAACATACCTCAATTGAGCTTCATTTAAGCTTTAAAACATTCCGGAATTCTTAGTACTTCGATCTATTTTAGAAATACGACAAGTTGGACTAAAATTAGGAAAATGGTCATGATTCTAGCTCATTCGAGCACATTATCAAACACTAAATGTGCATTAATGTTTTAAGGCCCTTTTATGAAAGATTATACCATTGCTCAACCCATTCTCTACCATTCTTAGCTCACAACCTCCCCACACATTTTAAGAATACATGCATGCAAGATATCAACCCCCACACCTAATAATTATTTTCCTAATTATCCCATTTTTAGTAGATTTTCGAAATTAAAAGCTAGGGCATAGATTTTTTACCTTTAATATGAGGACTTTTCTTGATAATCTTCAAGGATTGAGCAAGAATGGTTGTATTTTAAGTTGAATATTACTTCCCCACTCTAAGAACTCTTTCTCACACTAAAATATCAGAAATAAGCTAAAAACAGTCTATGGCATGTGTTTTAACGGAATAGGGTTGGGTTTAAAAATCCCAAAAATGAAGTCCCGGGACAGGATCTGCGGTTGCATATGCGACCGCATAATGATTCTGCGGTCCGAAAAATTACCGCGTAAGATGGCCGTCGGAACTGGGCTGGCCTGCTTCACTATACGATCGTTATGCTGGCCGCAGACCTATTCTGCGGTCGCATAATGCACCGCAGAACCTCCCCCGGCAAAATCTAAGGATGATTATACGACCAAAGTGCGACCCTCGAAACGGTTATGCGGTCGCACAATTGGCCGCGAAATTGACCATAAAAGTGCCCAAAAAGCTTCTTCACTCTGTGTCTATTCTGCGGCCTGCAGAGTGATTATGCGGCCGCATAATGGGCCGCAAAAATGCATATTTCTGCAAAATATTTTCCTTCAACTCCCCAGCGTATTGTTCAAACCATAAAGTTTGAATCCCCATTTTCAAAATTTTCTTTACGGGGCCTTACATACAAGCACTTTCTTCATAAGGTATTTTTTTTATTGTATAACAATATTGTATGATCTCTAGTTTGTAGTTCATTTGTACTTTTATTTGCGTGCATGCATATTGTAATGACTCGGCTGCGCGTTTCGAGAGTTATAACTCCATTTTCCCTATTTCTGCTTCTTTTGTGCCTTACAGCTTCATTATATTGTATCGGGTTGGTTGGTTCGGGTCCGGAGTGGTTTCAGAGTGAATTGAGACACTTAGTCTCTAAATTAGAAGCTTAAGTTGAAAAAGTCAACCGGATGTTGACTTGTGTGTAAACGACCCCAAATTTGAATTCAGATGGTTCCGTTAGCTCCATTAGGTGATTTTGGACTTAGGAGCGCGTACATAATGTGATTTGGAGGTCCGTAGTAGAATTAGGCTTGAATTGGCGAAAGTTGGAAATTTGGCAATTTTGGTCGGCAGTGAAATTTTGATATCGGGGTCGAAATGGATTTCTGGAAGTTGGAGTAGGTTAGGTGTTATTTTTGACGTGTATGTAAAATTTGAGATCATTCAGACGTGGTTTCATAGTTTTCGGCATCGGTTGCGGAATTTGGAAGTTTAGAAGTTCTTAGGCTTGAATCCGAGGGTAATTTGGTGTTTTGATGTGGTTTTGGGTGATTCGAAGGTTTGAATAAGTTTTTATGAGGTTATATGACACGTTGGTATGTTTGGTTAAGGTCCTGGGGACCTCGGGGTGATTCCGGGTGGTTAACGGATGGTTTGAAGTTGAAGAAATGCAACTGAAGCTGCTGGTTCTGGTGTTTTTGCACATGCGGTGGCGAGCCCGCAGGTGCGTCCCTACAGAAGCGCTTAGGAGGTCGCAGATGTGGGCAAGGATGGGTTGGATTGGAATCGCATGTGCGAGAAGGGGGTCGCATTTCGAGCCCGTAGATGCGAGGCTGAGACGCAGATGCGAAAGTGAGGAGTTTGGGTGGTTCCGCAGAAGCGGAGGGGGAATGCGCAGGTGTGCTTCTGCAGGTGCACATCCGCAGGTGCGAGGCCATTAATTTAAGTGAGTTTCCGCAAAAGCAGATATCCAACCACAGAAGCGGCACCGCAGGTGCGGTTAGAAGACTGCAAGTGCGATTTTGCTGGACAGAAAGTATAAATAGAGGATTTCGGGATTTCTTCCCATTTTCACAATTTTGAAAAAGGACTTTGGAGCTTATGAGGAGAATTTTTGAAGGAAATTCGAGGGTTATCACTAAGATTCGGGACTTTTGGAGGCCGGATCGAGAGGCTAAGGCATTATGAAGTAAGAATTTGCTCAACTTGAGGTAAGTAACGGTTGTAATTCTGTCCTGAGGGTATAAAATCCTGGATTTTATGTCATGTGACTAATTGGAGGTGACACACATACTAGGTGACGGGTGTGTGGGCGTGTACCAATGGGGATTGTGACTTGGTCCGTCCCGTAGAAACTGTAAAGTTGAACAACCTATGTGTAATAGAACCATTGACTGTAAATCATGCTAGATATCATGTTTTGGCTTTGTGCTAGTATTGTTGGGACCCTTAGAGGTCATTTCTCGTTGTCATCTTGCTATTTTCGTCGATATTCCGTACTTAGTCATGTTCATGCATTCTTACATCATAGCTCAGCCTCTGTTATTCTATTTGATGCATCATGTCAGTGTTGTTTGGGTTGATTATCTTGATTTCTGAGAGCTCGAGAGACTGGAGAGATTGATGACTGAGTGAGAATGAGGGCTTGATTTGTGAGGTCATTTATGGGATCGGGCTGCACGCCGCAACATTTTTTTATTGATTCTACCATGATTAGCATTGACATAACTCTTAGGCTGAAGGAGCCCCTCCGGAATATGTGCACACCCCCAGTGAGCGCAGGTACCTACTGAGTGCGAGTGCCGAGTGTTGACCGAATGTGAGAAATGAGTGATTGTGAGGTTGGATTGATTGGAAGGACTGAGTGATGATTGCCCGAGGGGCGTTATATGATATCATTATTGATGCACATGGTTAGCTTAAGTCCTTGTTTGAGAACTATTAATAGATATTTTTATTTGAATTTACTTGAACTTGATTTAAATAAGATGATTTGACTTAAATTCCGGATGTAAAGCATACCACATTTTACTGCATTTTTGTGAAATGAAATGTATTTGCATTTAGTTCGTCACTACTTCTCAGCCCTTATTTATTTCTGTTGCTTACTGAGTTAGTGTATTCACGTTACTTCCTGCGCCTCGTGTGCAGATCCAGGAGTTGTCGGTCATGGTGAGTGTTGATAGTCCTTGTAGCTGATCATTGGAGAAAGCGAGGTAGATGCCGACGTTTGTAGCCTTGCTTTCTTTTTCTCTATCTTTCCTTTAGTTGTATTTTGGATTTCCATACTATGTTAGTCTTGTTATTGTCGGGCCAGTTATATTAGATGCTCATGACTCAGTGATACCCCGATGTTGGGGACTTTTATTTCCGCATTTCTATATTGAGTTTAACTCTTGTTTCTTTTATGAATTCTGTTATACAAAAAGTATTTTTGGCATATCTTTGAATGAATTATTGAAGTATTGTGAAAGTCGGCTGGCCTCATACCATCGATAGGCGCCATCACAACAGGTTTGAGTTTAGGGTCGTGACAAGTTGGTATCAAATCCTAGGTTACATAGGTCTCACGAGTCATGAACGGGTTCTCTATAGTCTTTCGGATCGGTACGGAGACGTTTGTACTTATCTTCCAGAGGCTGCAGAACTCTAAGGAAACTTCACATTCTTGACTTCTTGTCGTGTGAATCTGTTGATTCTGGTAACTAAACTTCTGTTGTTCATTCTCTCACAAATAGTGAGGACTCGCACTACCGGACAGGAAGGCCAACAACCAGTACCACCAGCCAAGGCCGCGAGAGGCCGAGGCCACGGTAGAGGCTGTGTTAGGGGCATAGGCGCGACCCGCACAGAAGCCGGGGAAGCACCTACGGACCCCCCAGTTGCTTTAGATCAGAACCAGGTCCCAATTTTAGATATTCCAGCGGGACCAGCTCAGGCACTACCTGTGCCTATTGTGATTTCTAGCCTTTAGGAGGCCTTAACTCCGATCCTGACAATGTGTACCTACCTTGCTCATGCGGTCTCTATTTTGATGGTCGCAGCCACTTCTCAGGTCGGGGGAGGGGGGCACTCATACTCCCAGTGCTCGCACACCTGAGTAGGCTGTTCAGGGACTCCAGACACTAGGGGTGCCACCAGCCTAGCCGGTTACAGCTTCTTAGGACTATGTGGTTCCTGCTATGCCTGAGGATGAGCAGTGTAGATCAGTGAGTTTGGGATACTCCAGCCTCCATCTTTCAGTGGTGTAGAGGGTGATTATGCACATGGTTTCTTGGATAGATGTCGGATGATACTCCATACAACAGGTATTCTGGAGACCAGTGGGGTCTCGTTCACTACTTTTAAGTTCTCTGGTGTCGCATTTAGTTGGTGGGACGCTTACGAGAGGCATAGGCTGATCGGCGCAGCACCCCTTACTTGGAAGCAGTTCTCCATCGTCTTTCTTGAGAAGTTCGTGCCTCAGTCCCGCAGAGAGGAGCTGTGAAGACAGTTTTAGCACCTTCGTCAGGGTGATATGTCTGTAAAGAAGTATGAGATCCGATTCTCGGAGTTGGCCCGGTATGCTAACTGGTTAGTTCCCACAGACAGGGAGAGGACCGGGAGGATTATAGATTGCCTCACTTATCAGCTATGATTGTTTATGATCAGAGAGAGAGTGTTTGGTGCTACTTTTGGTGAGGTTGTCGACATTTATCGGCATATTGGGATGGTTTGTGGTCAGTACAAGGTAGAGAGGAAGGCCAAGAGGCCTCAAGGACATGGTGGATTTAGTGGTACTCCTTATGGGGGTAAGTTCCAGTACGGTAGAGGCCGTCCATTCAGGCATGCTCAGACGGCCCGCCCAGTTCACCGTGGTGCATCATCGGGCCATGGTTCTCACAGATCTCATCAGGGCCACTCATCACTCAGTGCCCTCTCAGCCTAGAGTTCGTCCCGTGCTCCATTGGTTTAGGGCTTCTCTATGCCAGGTTCTTCTACCAGTTATCCCGGTGCTCTAGGCTCCCTTCAGCCCTAATCACAAGCACTAGAGAGTTATTTTGAGTGTGTGGAGTTTGGGCATGTGTGGGGGCAGTGTCCTCGTCATCACGGAGGTCCATCTCAGTAGAGGAGTCAGCCTTTGACTTCAGCACCAGTTACTTCACCTCCGGCCCAGCTAGCTCGGGGTGGAGGTCAGTCAGCTAGGGGTCGCCCTAGAGGGGGAGGCCGATCAGATGTCGATCAGGCCCGTTTCTATGCACTACCTTCCATAATAGATGCC
This sequence comes from Nicotiana paniculata, assembly GCA_005239505.1. Taxonomy (NCBI): domain Eukaryota; kingdom Viridiplantae; phylum Streptophyta; class Magnoliopsida; order Solanales; family Solanaceae; genus Nicotiana; species Nicotiana paniculata. The sequence goes on from ML306687.1 coordinate 85,256, forward strand.
ATTGCTTCAGATACTGTGATTACAGTTATTGTTTCAATTTTCCACTGAGATGCCTCAATATTATTTGACCCTGGTTCCATTTATTCATATGTTTCCTCGTATTTTGCTTATTTTTTGGATATTCCCTGTGAGTGTCTAGTCTCGTCTGTTCATGTATCTACTCCTGTGGGCGATACTATTGTTGTGGACTGCCTATATCGGTCATGTGAGGTGACTATTGGGGGTCTGGAGACCCGAGTGGATCTTTTGCTGCTTAGTATTTTTGACTTTGATGTGATATGGGGTATGGATTGGTTGTCTCCATGTCATGCTGTTCTAGATTATCACGCTAAGACCGTGACGTTGGTGATTTTGGAGTTGCCGAGGGTTGAGTGGAGCGGTTCTATAGACTATGTACCTAGTAGGATGATTTCGTACTTAAAGGCTCAACGTATGGTTGAGAAGGGTTGTCTATCCTATTTGACTTTTGTGAGGGATGTTAGTGCAGAGACTCCTGCCATTGATTCTGTTCCGGTGGTATATGAATTTTCAGATGTTTTTCCTGCAAACCTATTGGGCATGGCGCCTGATAGGGATATTAACTTTGGGATTGATTTGGTGCCGGGCACTCAACCCATTTCTACTCCACCATATCGTATGGCACCAGCGGAGTTGAAGGAGTTGAAAGAACAACTTCAGGAACTCCTTGATAAGGGGTTTATTTGGCTTAATGTGTCGTCTTGGGGTGCACCGGTTCTACTTGTGAAGAAGAAGGATGGTTCCATGAGGATGTGCATTGATTACAGGAAGTTGAACAAGGTCACAGTCAAGAATAAGTATCCTTTGCCTCGTATTGATGATCTATTTGACCAGCTTCAGGGAGCGAGGGTGTTCTCCAGGATTGATTTGAGGTCCGGGTATTACCAGCTAAAGATTCGGGATTCGGATATTCTTAAGATAGCTTTCAGGACCCGATATGGCCATTATGAGTTCCTAGTTATGTATTTTGCGCTGACCAATGCCCCAACATCGTTCATGCATTTGATGAACAATGTATTCCATCCCTATTTCACTTCATTCGTTATTGTATTCATTGATGACATCCTGTTGTACTCTCGGAGCCAGGAGGAGCATGCTCAGTACCTGATGATTGTATTTTAGAGATTGAGGGAGGAGAAGTTTTATGCAAAGTTTTCCGTGTGTGATTTTTGGCTCGGCTAAGTGGTGTTCTTTGGGAACGTGATGTTCAGTGAGGATATCCAGGTGGATCCGAAGAAGATAGAGACTGTGCAGAGTTGGCCTAGACCATCCTCAACCACGAAAATTAGGATCTTTCTTGGTTGGCGGGCTATTAACGTCGCTTTATGGAGGGATTTTCATCTATTGCATCTCCCTTGACCAAATTGACCCAAAGGGTGTTCTATTCAGGTGGTCGGATGAGTGTGAGGAGAGCTTTTAGAAGCTCAAGACTGCTTTGACTACAACTCTAGTGTTAGTTCTGCCATCAACTTCAGATTCTTACACCGTGTATTGTGATGCCTTAAGGATAAAGGTATTGGATGTATTCTGATGCAGGAGGGTAGGGTGATTGCCTATGCCTCGCGCCAGTTGAAGACTCATGAGAAGAACTATCCTATCCATGATCTTGAGTTAGCAGCTAATGTTCACGCCTTGAATATTTCGTGGCACTATTTGTACGGGGTTCATTGTGAGATCTATACTGATCACCGGAGTTTGCAGCATCTGTGCAAGAAGAAGGATCTTAATTTGCGTCACCGGAGATGGTTAGAGCTTCTTAAGGACTATGACATCACTATTTTGTACCATCCCGGGAAGGCCAATGTGGTGACCGATGCCTTGAGTCGCCGGGCGGAGAGTTTGGGGATTTTAGCGTATCTTCCAGCAGTAGAGATACCCTTGGCACTAGAAGTTCAGGCCTTATCTAGCCATCTTTCTATATTGGATATTTCGGAGCCGAGTCGGGTATTGGCTTGCGTGGTCTCCAGGTCTTCTCTTTATGACCGTATCAGGGAGCGTCAATATGGCGATCCCCACCTGCTCATTCTTCAGGACAGGGTTCAGCAAGGTGATTCTAGAGATGTGACCATTGTTGATAATGGCTTGATGAGGACGCTAGACCCGATATGTGTGCCCAATTTATATGAGCTTCTGGAGTTGAATCATGAGGAGACCCACATCTCGCAGTATTCCATCCATCCGGGTGCCCGCAAAGATGTACCAGGATTTAAGACAACACTATTGGTGGAGGCGGATGAAGAAGGATATAGTTGGGTTTGTGGCTCGATGTCTCCACTATCAACAAGTTAAGAAAGAGCATCAGATACCAGGTGGTTTACTTCAGAGGTTAGAGATCCCATAGTGGAAGTGGGAGCGGATCACCATGGACTTTGTAGTTGGACTACCACGGACTTCGAGGATGTTCGATGCTATTTGGGTTATTATGGATCGGCTGACCAAGTCCGCACACTTCATTCCAGTTGATACTACCTACACTTCAGAGCAGTTGGCTGAGATTTACATCCGAGAGATTGTTCGCCTGCATGGTGTCCCAGTTTCTATCATTTCAGATAGAGGCACATAATTTACATTGCAGTTTTGGAGGGTCGTGCAGTGAGATTTGGGTACTCAGTCTGAGTTGAGCGCAACTGTTCACCCTTATACAGACGGACAGTCTAAGCGCACTATTCAGATATTTGAGTACTTGATACGCGCTTGTGTCATTGAATTTGGGGGTTCATGGGATGAGTTTTTGCTGCTCGCGGAGTTTGCATAAAATGACAGTTATCAATCGAGCATTCAGATGGCTCTGTACGAGGCTTTGTATGGGAGGAGGTGTAGATCTCCAGTAGGATGGTTTGAGCCGGGTGAGGCTAGGCTCTTGGGCACAGACTTGGTCCAGGATGCATTAGACAAGGTGAATTCATTAAGGAGCGGCTTCGCACGGCGCAGTCTAGGCAGAAGAGCTATGTAGACAGGAAGGTCCGTGATGTGTCTTTCATGGTCGGGGAGAACTTTTTGCTAAAGGTATCACCCATGAAGGGTGTTATAAGGTTTGGGAAGAGGAGAAAGTTGAGCCCCTGGTTCATTAGGCCTTTTGAGGTGCTTTAGAGGATAGGGGAGGTGGCTTATAAGCTTGCCTTGCCACCCAGCTTGTTGAGTGTGCATCCAGTGTTTCATGTTTCGATGCTACGGAAGTATATTGGTGATCCGTCCTATGTTTTGGACATCATCACGGTTCACTTGGATGGTGATATGACTTATGATGTGAAGTTGGTGGCCATTTTGGATCGGCAGGTTCAGAAGTAGAGGTCAAAGGATATAGTTTCGGAATAAATTGAGACACTTAATCTCTAAATTAGAAGATTAAGTTGAAAAAGTCAATCGGATGTTGACTTATGTGAAAACAACCCCGGATTTGAATTCAAATGGTTGCTTTAGCTCCATTAGGTGATTTTGGACTTAGGAGCGCGCCCGGAATGTTATTTGGAGGTCCGTAGTAGAATTAGGCTTGAATTGGGAAAAGTTGGAAATTTGGCAATTTTGACCGGCAATGGAAATTTTGATATCAAGGTCAGAATAGATTTCTGGAAGTTGGAGTAGGTTCGTGGTGTCATTTTTAAGGTGTATGTAAAATTTGAGGTCATTCTGACGTGGTTTGACAGGTTTTGGAGTCGGTTGCGGAATTTGGATGCTTAGAAGTTCTTAGGCTTGAATCCGATAGTAATTTGGTGTTTTACTGTTGTTTTGGGTGATTCTAAGTTTCGGATAAGTTCGTATGAGGTTATATGTGTTGATATGTTTGATTTAGGTTCGGAGGGCCTCGGGGTGATTCCGGGTGGTTAAAAGAAGGTTTGGAGTTGAAAACATGCAGCTGAAGCTGCTGGTTCTGGTGTTTCCGCACCTGCAGTGGGGAGCCTGCAGGTACGACCTCGCAGAAGCGCTTAGGAAGTCGCAGATGCATGCAAGTCTGGGTTGGATTGGAATCGCATGTGCAAGAAGGGGGAGGGGGTTGAATCTGCGAGCCCGCTGATGCGAGGCTGAGACGCAGATGCGGAAGTGAGGAGTTTGGGTGGTTCGACATAAGCGGAGAGGAATGCGCAGGTGCGCATCCGCAAGTGTGAGACATGGGACGTAGGTGCGGGGCCAATACTTTAAGAGAGTTTCCGCATAAATGGAGTTTTAACGGCAGAAGCGACACCGTAGGGGAGTTTAAAAGACCGCAAATGCGATTTTGCTGGGAAGAAAGTATAATTAGAGGACTTCGGGATTTCTTCCCATTTTCACAATTTTGAACATGGACTTTGGAGCTTTTGAGGAGATTTTTTGAAGGAAATTCAAGTTTATCACTGAGATTCGGGACGTTTGGATACCGGATCGAGAGGCAAGGGCATTGCGAAGTAAGAATTTGCTCGGATTGAGGTAAGTAACGGTTGTAAATCCGATTCTGAGGGTATAAAATCCCAGATTTTGTGTCATGTGACTATTTGAAGGTGATGCACATGCTAGATGACAGGCGTGTAGGCGTGCACCGATGGGGATTGTGACTTGGTCCGTCCCGTAGAAACTGTAAAGTTGAACAACCTGTTGTTAGCTATATGCTCCCTATGTGTTATAGAACGATTGGCTGTAAATCATGCTAGATACTATGTTTTGGCTTTATGCCGGTTTTTTTGGGACCCTTAGAGGTCGTTTCTTGCTGTCATCTCACTATTTTCGTTGATATTCGGTACTCAGTCATGTTCATGCATTCTTACATCATAGCTTAGTCTTTGTTATTCTATTTGATGCATCATGTCAGTGTTGTTTCCGCTGGTTATCTTGATTTCTGAGAGCCCGAGAGACTGGAGGGATTGATGACTGTGTGAGGCCGATAGCCTAATTTGTGAGGACATTTATGGGATCAGGCTGCACGCTGCTTCATGTTTTATTGATTCTGCCATTATTGGCATTGATATAGCGCTTGAGCTGAAGGATTCCCTCCGGAGTCTGTACACACCCCTAGTGAGCGCAAGTACCTACTGACTGCGAGTGCCGAGTGTAGAGCGAATGTGAGAAATGAGTGATTGTGAGGTTGGAGGGATTGGGAGGACTGAGTGATGATTGCCTGAGGGGCGTTAAATGATTTCATTATTGATGCACATAGTTACCTTAAGTCCTTGTTTGAGAACTGTTGATAGATATTTTTATTTGACTTTACTTGTTCTTGATTTAAACAAGATGATTTGACTTAAACTCCGGATGTAAAACATGCCACACTTTACTGAATTTTTGTGAAATGAAATGTATTTGCATTTAGTTCGTCACTACTTCTCATCCCTTATTTATTTCTGTTGCTTACTGGGTTGGTGTACTCATGTTACTCCATGCGCCTCGTGTGCAGATCCCGGAGTTGTCGGTCGTGGTGAGTACTGATTGTCCTTGTAGCTAATCATTGGAGATTGCGAGGTAGCTGCCCGGCGTTCGCAACCTTTCTTTCTTCTTCTCTATCTTTACTTTAGTTGTATTTTGGATTTCCAGAGTATGTTAGTCTTGTTATTGTCAGACCAGTTATATTTGATGCTCATGACTCAATGACGCCCCGATGTTGGGGACTTTTCTTTCTGCATTTCTATATTGAGTTCAACTCTTGTTTCTTTTATGAATTCTGTTATACAAAAAATATTTTTGGAATATCTTTGAATGAATTATTGAAGTATTGTGAAAGTCGGCTGGCCTAGTAGCATCGATAGGAGCCATCACGACAGGTTTGAGTTTAGGGTCGTGACAAGTTGGTATCAGAGCCTAGGTTACACAGGTCTCACGAGTCATGAGCGGGTTTAGTAGAGTCTTGCAGATCAGTACAGAGACGTCTGTACTTATCTTTGAGAGGTTGTAGAACTCTTAGGAAACTTCCCATTCTTGACTTTTTGTCGTGCGAATATGTTGATTCTGGTAACTAAACTTGTTTTGTTCATTCTCTTACAAATAGTGAGGACTTGCAATACCGGACATGAAGGCCAGCCACCAGTACCACAAGCCAGGGCCGCGGAGGCCGAGGCCGAGGCCGTGGTAGGGACAGAGGTGCAGCTCGCACAGCAGCCGGGGCACTACCTGCAGACGCCCAGTTGCTCTAGATCAGGACCAGGTCCCAGTTGTAGATGTTCCAGCGGGACCAGCTCAGACACCACCTGTGCCTATTGTGACTCGTGGCCTTCAGGAGGCCTTAGCTCATATCCTGACAGTGTGTACTGGCCTTGCTCAGGCGGTCTCTCTTTCGACAGCCGTAGCCACTTCTCAGGCCAGGGGAGGTACTCAGACTTCTGCCACTCGCACACCCTAGCAGGTTGTTTAAGGACTCCAAACACCGGGGGTGACACCAGCCCAGCCGGTTGCAGCTGCTCAAGATTATGTGGTTCCTGCTATGCCTGAGGATGAGCAACATAGATTGGAGAGGTTTGGGAGACTCCAGCCTCCATCTTTGAGTGGTGCAGAGGGTGAGGATGCACAAGGTTGATTGGATAGGTGTTAGAGGATACTCCGTACAACATGTATTCTGGAGACCAGTGAGGTCTCGTTCACTACTTTTTAGTTTTTTGGTGTTTCATTCAGTTGGTGGGAGGCTTACGAGAGTCATAGGCTGGTCGGCACAACACCCCTTACTTGGCAACAATTCTCCGTCTTCTTTCTGGAGAAGTTCGTGCCTCAGTCCCGTAGAGAGGAGCTGCGCAGACAGTTTTAGCAGCTTCGTCAGGGTGATATGTCTGTGACGCAGTATGAGATGCGATTCTCGGAGTTGGCTCCTCATGCTTACTGGTTGGTTCCCACAGACAGGGAGAGGATCAAGAGGTTTATAGATGGCCTCACTTATGTGTTGCGATTGCTTATGACCAGGGAGAGTGTATGGTGCTACTTTTGATGAGGTTGTTGACATTTCTCGGTAGATTGAGATGGTTCTAGGTCAGGAGAGGGTTGAGAGAGAGGCCAAGCGACCTCGGGGACAGGGTGGTTTAGTGGTACTCCTTGTAGAAGGTCAGTTCCAGCACAGTAGAGGCCGTCTATTCTTGCATGCTCAGACAGCCCGCCCAGTTCACCGTGGTTCATCATCGGGCCATAGTTCTCACAGTTCTCATTAGTGCCACTCATCACTCAATTCCTTCCCAGCCCAGTGTTCGTCCCGTGCTCCATTGGTTCAGGGCTCCTCTATGCCAGGTTCTTCTACTAGTTATCCGGTGCTCAGGGCTCCCTTCAATCCCCGTCACCAACAGCACAAAGTTATTTTGAGTGGGGGGGGGGGAGTTTGGGCATGTATGGTGGAAGTGTCCTCATCGTCACGGAGGTCCATCTCAACAGATGAGTCGGCCTTCAAATTCAGCACCAGTTACTTCACCACCCGCCCAGCTAGCTCGGGGTGGAAGTCAGTCAGCTAGGGGTCGCCCTAGAGGGGGTGGCCGATCAGGTGGAGGTCATGCCCGTTTCCATGCACTCCCTTCCAGACCAGATGCCATTGCTTCAGATGTTGTGATTACAGATATTGTTTCAGTTTGCCACCGAGATGCCTCGGTATTATTTGACCATGGTTCCACTTATTCATATGTTTCCTCGTATTTCTCTCATTTTCTAGATTTGCCCCGTGAGTCTCTAGTATCTTCTGTTCATGTATCTACTCCTGTGGGCGATACTATTATTGTGGACCGCGTATATCGGTCATGTGAGGTGACTATTGGGGGTCTGGATACCCGAGTTGACCTTTTGCTGCTCAGTATTATTGACTTTGATGTGATATTGGGTATGGATTAGTTGTCTCCACGTCATGCTATTCTAGATTGTCACGCTAAGACCGTGACGTTGGTGATGCCGGGGTTGCCGAGGGTTGTGTGGAGCGGTTCTATAGACTATGTACCTAGTAGGATGATTTCGTACTTAAAGGCTTAGCGTATGGTTGAAAAGGGTTGTCGATCCTATTTGTCTTTTGTGAGGGATGTTAGTGTAGAGACTCCTACCATTGATTCTGTTCTGGTGGTATGTGACTTTCCGGATGTGTTTCCTGCAGACCTGCCGGGCATGCCGCCTGATAGGGATATTAACTTTGGTATTGATTTGGTGCCGAGCACTTAGCCCATTTCTATTCCACCGTATCGTATGGCACCAGTGGAGCTGAAGGAGTTGAAAGAACAACTTCAGGAACTCCTTGATAAGGGGTTTACTCGGCTTAGGTCTCATTTTGGGGTGCACCGGTTCTATTTGTGAAGAATAATGATGGTTCCATGAGGATGTGCATTGATTACATGCAGTTGAAAAAGGTCAGAGTCAAAAACAAGTATCATTTGCCTTGTATTGATGATCTATTTGACCAGCTTCAGGGAGTGAGGATGTTCTCCAAGATTGATTTGAGGTAGGATATTCTTAAGACAACTTTCAGGACCCGATATGGCCATTATGAGTTCCTAGTGATGTCTTTTGGGCTGACCAATGCCCTAGAAGCGTTCATGCATTTGACGAACAATGTATTCCAACCCTATTTGGATTCATTCGTTATTGTATTAATTGATGACATCCTGGTGTTCTCTTCTAGCCAGGAGGAACATGCTCAACACCTAAGGATTTTATTACAGAGATTGAGGGAGAAGAAGCTTTATGCAAAGTTCTCCAAGTGTGAGTTTTGGCTTGGTTCAGTGGCGTTCTTGGAGAACGTGGTGTCCAGTGAGGGTAGCTAGGTGGATCTGAAGAAGATAGAGGCGGTGCAGAGTATGCCTAAACCATCCTTAGCCACGGAGATTAGGAGCTTTCTTGGTTTAGCGGGCTATTACCGTCGCTTTGTGGAGGGATTTTCATCTATTGCATTGCCCTTGACAAAATTGACCCAAAAGGGTGCTCCATTCAGGTGGTTAGATGAGTGTGAGGAGAGCTTTCAGAAGCTTAAGACTGCTTTGACTACAACTCCAGTGTTAGTTCTGCCATCAGGTTGAGGTTCTTACACCGTGTATTGTGATGCCTCGAGGATAGGTATTGGGTGTGTTCTGATGCAAGAGGGTAGGGTGATTGCCTATGCCTCGTGCTAGTTGAAGACTCATGAGAAGAACTATCCTGTCCATGATCTTGAGTTAGCAGCTATTGTTCACGCCTTGAAGATTTGGTGGCACTATTTGTACGGGGTTCATTATGAGATCTATACTGATCACCGAAGTTTGCAGCTTCTGTTCAAGTAGAAGGATCTTAATTTGTGTTAGCGGATATGGTTGGAGCTTCTTAAGGACTATTACATGACTATTGCTTACCATCCTGGGAAGGCCAATGTGGCGGCCGATGCCTTGAGTCACCGGGCAAAGAGTTTGGGGAGTTTAACATATCTTCCAGCAGCAGAGAGACCCTTGGCATTGGATGTTCAGGCTTAGCTAGCCAGCTTTCCAGATCGGATATTTCAGAGCCGAGTCGGGTATTGGCTTGTGTGGTCTCCAGGTCTTCTCTTTATGACTGTATCAGGGAGCGTCAGTATGATGACCCTCACCTGCTCGTTCTTCAGGACAGGGTTCAACAAGGTGATGCTAGAGACGTGACTATTGGTGATGATGGTGTGATGAGAATGCAGGTCCGGATATGTGTGGCCAATGTAGATGAGCTTCGGTAGTTGATTCATGAGGAGGCCCACAATTCGCGGTATTACATCCATCCGGGTGCCGCAAAGATGTACCAGTATTTGAGATAACATTATTGGTGGAGGCTGATGAAGAATAATATAGTTGGGTTTTTGGCTCGATGTCTCAACTATCAACAGGTTAAGTATGAGCATTAGATACCGGGTGGTTTACTTGAGAGGTTAGAGACCCCAGAGTGGAAGTGGGAGCGGATCACCATGGACTTTGTAGTTGGACTACCACAGACTTCGAGGAAGTTCGATGCTATTTGGGTTATTGTGGATTAGCTGACCAAGTCCGCGCATTTCATTCCAGTTGGTACTACCTATACTTCAGAGCGGTTGGATGTGATTTACATCAGAGATTGTTCGCCTGCATGGTGTCCTAGTTTCCATCATTTCAGATAGAGGCACACAGTTTACATCGCAGTTTTGGAGGGTCGTGCAGCGAGAGTTGGGTACTCAGGTTGAGTTGAGCATAACCTTTTACCCTCAGATGGAAGGACAATCTGAGCGCACTATTCAGATATTGGAGGACATCCTACGCGTTTGTGTCATTAACTCTGGGGGTTCATGGGACCAGACTTTGCTGCTCGCGGAGTTTGCATAAAATGACAGTTATCAGTCGAGCATTGAGATGGCTCTGTACGAGGCTTTGTATGGGAGGAGGTGTAGATCTCCAATAGTATGGTTTGAGCCGGGTAAGGCTAGTCTCTTGGGTACAGACTTGGTCCACGATGCATTAGACAAGGTGAAATTGATTCAGGAGCGGCTTCGTACGGCGCAGTCTAGAGAGAAGAGCTATGCAGACAGGAAGGTCCGTGATGTGTCTTTCATGGTCGGGGAGAAGGTTTTGCTGAAGGTATCACCC